>PVJH01029489.1:0-25973 GCA_004026705.1 Nesogale talazaci
ACACGGATACCAGAGGTGGAGCTCATCGGAGAATGGCTGCTACTGCCAGCTTCTCAGGCTATGATTCAAGCCAGCCAACATTTCTGGGTGCCCTCTGCGGGGCAGGCCCTGTGCTGTGTTCTGGGACTCTACAGGGCAGTGGAAAATCCTTTCTTTACAGAGGTCATAGTCCAGCAGTGAAGAGGGGCAGTAAACAATTAGAAAATGAACACTGCCTAAATAAAAAGCCCAGGTGGAGGGACACGATTGGAGGACCTCAGGGCACCTACCTATCTTACTCTAATGAAACTGGAACCAGAGGTCATTAGATAGCTTGTGCTATTATACATGTTTTTACTATGTTAATAATGCTCTAGCCATTTTTTTTGTTTCTTCCCAAATAATTATACGTGGTCCTGAAAATACAGTGCACCACTGTAAGAGAAGATGAGCCCTTCAAAGGTACCTGGCAACATTCAGAGATGGTTATCTGGCTGCTTCTCTCCAGTGAGAAAGCTCTGGGCCAGGCGGGCACAGATTGTTCTGCATTGCACAAAAGCTTTGCATCCAAACACCTTCATTCTTTGGAAAACCCAGTCAGGTAGAGATGAAAAAATCTGTTTGCTGGACTCACAGGATGCCTCTGTAATCACTAGATAAGGGTAACTGCATTTGCCCATAAGTGATCTCTACCAAACTGCACCCGAACAAAACCTTGCCCTGTAATTTAATTTAGTCATTTCTAGTTCCTTCATCTTCCTTCTTAGAGTGAGAGATACAAGTATAAATTCTTTTGTTTCTGTTTTTAATCCAAGAATCGACTTCTTACTTCCTAGGGAATTTTTATTGAGTTGCAACACACTAGATGTTATTAAGAATTCTGATCAGAGGTAAACATGCAAAACACTCAGCCGAAGGGATTAAGACTCTTTGTTAGTGTTTACGTTATCTGTTTTTAATTCCTATATATCCTTTCTTTATCTCAGTGTTTCAACACTAATTGCAAAACAACCCTCACTAACAGTAATGAGCCCCTGGACCTTTGCAGACCTCCAGACATGGCTCTGGCGAGGAGATAAGGCAGCTCCTTAACAAGGCTCAGTATCTGGATCAAGGTCTTTTACTGCTTTTCCACTTTCTGTTGCTCCTCTGGCCTTCCAGGGGCTAAAGCGGCTCACTAAATCATGTAGTTCAGGGTGATATCTTAGTCTGCCGAGAGTCTCCAAACTTAGCTGAGTCTAATGAAACGAATATGCTGGTCTTGCCTTCTTTAACTCACTTCCTGACTTCAAAGACTGAATGTCAGTCCACCTGGTCCCGCAACAGAGATGAACCAACACTGAACTCTGTCCCTGGTTAATCCTAGTTCACTGGCACAGGCCGACTCGGGCTAAGTTAAACTAGGGCTACAGATTCCAAGCGAGCAGAACTTAATTCCTTCTGTAAATTTTCACGCTGCCCTTTGAGCAAATAGCACTTGCTGGGGTCTGCTTGCATGAGAACCACAGCACAGTGTCAAAGAAAAAGAATGGGGGCCTAGATCTTTGTGGTCTTCCACTGCCACATGCTATTATCTATTTAGCAGGAGAGGAACTACGGTCCGTCTTTTCTTTTTCTTTAGCCCCAATTTTCCACTGAGCCATTTCTATGATATCTTTTACTCGTTTTGCATTACTGACTCACCTACGCGTTGAAATGGCCCTATTTCATCTTCCTGTCTTGTCTCTTCCTGTGTGTCCCTTCCAGAGACTTAATTCAGGGACCGTTGCTAAGCAACTCTACATCATAGCAGCCAGTCACCAATTACTAATTGTCCTCAGCACTTTAGCCTTACAAATCGGGACCCATCTGTGACAACGGCAAATCATTTGGATAGCGGCTCCCCACCCCTCCTTCCCTAAAACCACCACACTCAGAAGCCTCATCGGAAACAGAGGGCACGATCAAGGTCTACCTTGGCAACAACAAAGGCTGTCTCACAACCATCGAATCACCGAGCGATTAAACCCATCAGCTGAGCATTGTATTCTCCTTTCTCTTCTGAAAGAGTTGTGGGTATCAGCATAATTTGCCCAGGTAAAACAAGGTGCCGACATTTCCCATGCTTCCCTCTTCCTCCTCACATTAGTGCTGTTGTGCCGACTCATCGTGATGCCACAGAGGGCAGAATGAACCGCCATCCTCCCAGGGTGGCCAGGTTGGAGCCCACCACTGCAGTCACCGTGTCGATCCACTTGTTGACGGTCTCCCTCTTTCCCAGTGACTGCTCCTTTACAAGCGCAATGTCCTTCTTGGGGGACTCGTCCCTCCTGCGAAAGTGTCCAAGGTATATGAGGCCGGGTCTCCTCAGCCTCACTCCCTAAGGAGCATTCTGCTCGTCATTCTTCCAAGACAGATGTGCGTGTTCTTCCAGCAGTTTGTCGTGTGTTTAACCTCCTTCAGCAACACCAACATTCAAAGGCATCAATTCTTTTTTGGTCTTCCTTATTCCTACAGTTTCTAGTTGGAATGAAGATCTATTAGTAATCAAATTTCAGCCTCAATTTTATGGTTAGTGTAATGGAGTTAATTTTCTAATGCTAGCAGTTCAGGGAAGGGGTCTCTGGCGGCAGCGCAGACCTGGGATTCGCAGCAGCTATCAGAGATGCCGCTAAGGAATTCCTTATTAGCTAAGATGCAACCAGGCAGAAAACTCATTACACAGTGCTAAATATACTTAATCATATCTATTAGAGAAAAATGAACTTGATAATTACAGCAAATAACTAAACTGCAGAAAATGTTCAAGGAATGGGGGAAAAAAGCCTTGCGCCAGGATCTAAGTGTGCAGGGATCTGAGCTATACAGACGGAAGGGGAGTCTGCGAAGAGAGGGCTGTTTTGTGGGGAAGGAGAAACTATTCTCAAGGTAGGTGGAGCTGATTTAAGTCGCCTACAAAAATGACAAATTTACATTTCAAAAGTGCCCTTGTTTATTTGGTATATGTAAAATTTTAATTAGAGAGAAATCCTTCGAGGGCCTGGGCTTTGTTTGCAGACTGGTTCTTGGGGTGGGTAGCGAGTGGGAGGGGCAGGTGAAGGTAAGGGAGCCCTCCGCTAAACCCTCATTTTGACAAATAGAGATCTGTGGTTGCTCAGCTGCACGTCTGACTTCCCTGGAGTCTAGCAAATGTGAAGCGCCAAATTTGTCTTTCTCTTTGTCACAAAATTGAAGTCCCTGAGTGGAGGGATCTTTATCATCTCTGATTGGAGGATACACAGGAGCCCCTGCGTGAGTGCTCCCTATCTATCTATCTATCTATCTATCTATCTATCTATCTATCTATCTATACTTGCCTTGTGCTTGACTGGGTTAAAAGAGGACGAGCCATGGCCAGAGGTGGCCAGGCTATTGTGGTCTCTAGCAGCACAGCCGCCGAGTCAGGAAGACCTGGCAGGAGATACTTTCTGGAAAGTGCTCATAGTCGATGATGGAATGAGTCATGGGATTCCCTGGGAGACAGAAATGGAGAGAGGCTGGGCATCAAATGGATCAATTATGGGGAAAAGCTGCAAATAGGTGTTGCCCTATAGCTGCCAGGGGGTGTGAAGGAAGAAGGCTGATGCTGGTCTGATCCTGGAGGGATGACCTCTTTGGCACCTTCCTCTCTCCAGGCAGGAAAGATGAGCATCTGTTTGAGAAGAGGTGCGGCAGGATGGCTGTTTCCTTTGGTTGGGATGACACAGCCACCGGGGCCCATCCACTCCCTACACTGGAAAAGTACAATGTCAAGTCCAGAAGGCCACACTGAAAACTCTTGAAGCATTTTCAAGGGGATTGAAATGGAATGGATTTGAAATGGATTTGAAATGAAATTGAAATGGATATGATTCACTCCAACTTTCTGGTCAAAAAGTTCCACTCTGCTGTTTCCCCCGCTGTGGTGCAATGGCTTTTCTCATAGGTATGGGAAATTCTTGTTTTCGTCACGTTGCAACCATCCAACTCATCCTTGTTTCCTTCCAGAAAACCTCAGGGTCACCAATTCTTAGTCTAAGGCAGTACTTCTCAACCTTTGGGGTCGAAGGACCCTTTTACAGGGGTCACCCAATTTATAAGAGTAGCAAAATGACAGTGATGAAGTAGCAATGAAAATAATGTTATAGTTGGAGGTGGGGGGGGTCACCACCTCATGAGGAACTGTATGAAAGGGTCACGGCATGAGGAAGGTTACGAACCACTGCTCTAAGGGTTTCCAGGGCAATCACCTCTGTCCTTGGCATCATCCCATTCACCTGGCTGTAATCAAGGCAAATGACACCTTTGTTGAGAATGTTGTTGTTGACACCGTCCACTGGATGGGAACAGGGAAGACATGGTCCCGCAACTGCTGGCAACCCTCTTGTGACCAACAGAGGGGAGGTTTACTGAAAGTAGAATCAACACCACAAAGGGTCGACTGTATCACATGGCAAAATAATACAAGCTGAGCTCAAGGTCATGCCGAGCTAAAATCAAATACTCTTGACCTTGTCAGACATAGTAGTCAGTAAGTCATCTTCTTCCCTCTAGTAGGTCTTAGCTAGCTATGTTCCCTCCCGTTGTCAACAGAAAGAATCCTGGATGATGAGGACCCGGGATTTGTCACAAGGCTTGACATGGCCTCAGGACTCAGTCTGCCCTTGAGGAAGAAGAGGAGGGACATAGCAGAACTAAGTGACTCAAGAGGGAAGCTATTGTCTGCAGTCCATAGACCCTGGGAGGGGGCATCTCAGTCCCTGGGCAATAGGCTGGCACATCTGTTGGCAGCAGCCCTGAGAGCTGGGTAGAAAAAAGAGAGGATCGGGGAGGAGCAGCTCAAACAGCCGTCCAGCTGCACTGTGTTTCATCCTTTATCAATTTTTACTGAAAAGAAAACCATACAAATTTAATCAGCTCTTCATATGGAAATATTTAACTCCCCCACATACCCCCAAAGTTGTTTGACATTGTTTTTAAGAGCCAGGATTAAAAAAAAGAGGGGAGAGGGTGGAGGGACCATCAAGAAGTGTGATAGTCGTGGACACAGAAAGCAACCATTTTTGGCAAGAATGCAAGTCTCATTTCCAGGAGACTCAAGTCTTAAACGTCCTGGCGTCGCTGACAATCGCCTGGCTCAATAAAGAACATGTTACATGCCCACAACCATGCAGTAGGAGACCAGAATGATGTTTCCTGCATAACCCTCACCCACATCTGAGGCAGGGGACTCGGATGGGTGAGCCTCCCAGGACCACAAAGAGGCTCCCATTGCCCATGTGTGTGTGTGTGTGTGTGTGTGTGTGTGTGTGTGTGTGTAGTGTTCTCTTCTAGCATCCACCCCTCTGAAGTTTCCATTTTCTCTTTCATCCTTCAGCTGTCCAACAAACTTGTTCCCTGACTTTTAATCTCTAAAAACTTATAAAGTCGAACTCTCTTACATATATCCCTATTAAAGAACTATGTTCTCTCTCAGTAGTCATAAAACATAAAACACATCATAAAAGAGACTTCCTTTGTTTTCCAGCCAAAGGGTACATAAGACAATAGAAGCGGCCCTTTAAATCTAATTTTTCAAAAACGGTATTAAAATAAAATGAATATTGATGTACAGGGTGATTTTAAAATGAGGAATGCTTTTGAGACCAGGGGATTTTAAAGTGCAGAAAGCAAGCTCCAGGGGAAAGCCAAGAATACTCCCTCTCAGAGAAGGGTCATTTGAAACATAAGCCAAGCTTTTCACCTTTGCACCCATTCCAACTCATTCTGTGAGCCTACAGCACAGAGCAGAACTGCCCGGTGGGGTATCCAACGCTTCAATCACTGTACCCCCAGGGATCCTTACTTGAAGCATAGAGGATATTGCCCCGAGTGTGGATGATTTACTCTATGTTCCCCACCTCTATGTTGGGGAAATGAGGGCATGTCAACTGCAAAGCCTGACCCACATGGGGTCATCACTATCCGTGGGCTCAAATCCTTGGATGTCTAGGCCTAAGACGCTTGCACAGTAGCAATGGGTGCTGCCTACAGAGCTACTGGTACTGTCTGCGTTATGGAGGGGTAGGAGGGAGCTGGTTTTCTATAAGCCACACTACCTGCCAGGTGGATGCAGGCACTCTTCAGGTACCTGGACTTTTTTTTTTTTCTGAACCTCCTCCAGGCAGCAACATCACCTTTCTCGCTTGAAGGAGGAGATCCGGTGTTCAGTCTTAGCCCCCGAGAGTCTCAGGCCATCCCCCAGAGGAGGACTCTTGGAACACAAAGCACAGGAAACGTTGTCAGTGTTGTGGATAATGCATGTTTAGGGGGAAGAGAAATCCTGTGTCTATTATGCAATCAGGGAAAGGAGGATGTCTATCTCCAGATAACCGACTGCTTGTGGTATGATTTCAGTTGACAATGTTCACACAGAACATTTTCATACTGTCTGCCTGGTGTTTCTGTCACTTTATATGCACTTTTTTTTTTTTTTGCTCTGGGTAGCAAATAAATCAAAAAGTTAATCGTTCTGTTGATTTGTAGGCGCCCCCCCCCCCGGCCCCCCTTTAAAAAAATAAAGAATAACTTTAAAGGGGGAAAAACTGATCTCGGCGTGTTAACAACTCCATTGCGGTTTCGGGCTCCAGTCACGCCAACTGTCTAGTAAAAAGAGAAATTCCAGTGTAGCAGAAGTAATAAAATCTTCTTTTCAAGCACAAATACCATGCGAAGAGGAACTTTAAACCTCTGCTTTGGGATAAAGGTGGCGCGAGGTAAAATATGGCCTGGAGTACTGGGGATTCCTGGTCACCACCCTGCTTTGAATCATCTCTCATGGAAAAACAGCTGTTTCCATGACCCGAACCCTCTCTTCCTCTTAATCCATCACCCAGTGGAGTTTAGAAAGATGTTGGCTATTATCGGAAGCCATCTTCATTGTTATTCATATAACAAAATATGTGTCACCCAGGATGCTTTCAAAAAAGCTGAAGTCAGAGATGGATAGTTAGATCAGCAAGGCAGCAGGCTCAGGGCAAGCCATGTGCGACTGGCTGGGGAGAGGGGGGAGGCAGGATGAGAACCCCGGGACACGATGTTGGCTAGCTTCTGGGGGTCTCAGATCTGGATTTCTAGGGCTCTTCATTGACAAATAATTGAAAGCTCCCCAAAGGAACGCACCAGGCCGCCTGAGCCCCAGGCAGCCAGCGGGGAATCGGGGCTGGCTCACAGGCCTTCTCAGGCACCGGGCAACAAAGGGAGCAGTAGACCACAGAGGAGAGTCCGGTGAAAAGAGTTAGGATCCCGTGAAGCTGGCGATGGTTTCCCCACAATCACTCACTGTCTGAGATGCTGCCCCGGCGTGAATGGGGGAGCCTGGGCAGGGGGATACTTTGACACTGACAGTCAGCAGGCCAGAGGCAGAACTGCAAAGGCAAATGCCCCAGTTTCCTAATTCAGGAGTGGGGTGGTCGAGGGGGTGATGACTGTGTTGGTGGTGGTGGGTGTAAGTATCCCCTTCCCCCAGCCACAGCAGGATTCGGGGAAAACCCTGGGAGCAACAGGGCAGGGACCCTGTAGATGGGCTATCTTGGAGTTTACACACACACACACACACACACACACACACACACACACACACACACCATGTATTGTCCCATCTCCCCTTTCCTTCCAGTTCTGTCAAGGGGTTTGGCAAACTGTAGTTACAGTGGTGGCAGCGGCGGCGGCAGCAGCGGCAGGAGCCTCCCTAACCCATGAATGAATTCACTGCAAAGATACCAAGCCACGTATTTCATTTCACCTGGCATTTCCTCCACACCCTCCCACCACATTAACGGTATGTAAACAGCACAATACCCCACCACCACCACGTTGGGTTTAATTGTATTTCCTAATTGGAAATGAAAATTAATTTGCTTTTGATCAATTCCAGGTGGTGCATCCGCCTGCGACGGCAGTCGAGGGCAATTCTCGCGTGCGGAGTGACCACACGCACGCGGCTCCCAACACCTGCGGGGCCGCCGGCTTCGCGGACAGCAGCCCCCTTTGCGCTCCCGGCCGGCTCCCATCTTGCCTTGGCTGATTGGCACCACTCAATTTTTAATAAAACATTTACACAAGTGCCAATACGTGTGGAAATAAACTGCTGACAGGAGTGCTGAGTCCGGTGAGTAATGAAGGCTGCGTGCGTACAGACGTTGGACAGTGGTGGCTCACACCAAGATGTATGTGGTGGTGTCACAAATAACCCGGCATCTGGTTTCTTTATCTAAGTACCTTTCTTACGGTTTGGATCTTAATTTTTTACAGTTGACAGCAGTGTTATTTGAGCCAGTCAGTGGCATCTGGCTGCAGGGGTAGAGTTGGGGAGGGGGCGAGGGGGAGGGGGGGCGCTGGAGAAAGAAAGAAAGAAGGAAGGGGGAAAAAAAACCCTCCATGCACTTTAATTAATTGTGGAGAAATTACATGGTCCTTCAACCGTGTAGTTTGTCATCAGTGCACATTACAGATTTATATTAGATGTTTCTCCACAGTGTCAGGAATAATTAAAAGGGGGTAGGAAATGATGCCAACCAGCAATGCTTTACATCAGTGGTGAAAGTTTTATGTTTATTACAGCCAAACAATTTTAGAAGAAGATGTCAACTCAGAGGCTTGACTGTGCGTGGAATACATATCAGGCTGGGGGAACGCCAGTGTTCTCCGGCTGCTGGCATAATGAGAGAGGGCTCATGTTTAATCTATCAGGCCGACTAGAATTGGTGCGGCGTGCCGGCGTTATTAATGACGCGGCATTCCCTTTTCACACAAGAAAACATTCCTCCACCACAATAAGTAACATATGCTTTTTGCTTTCTCCTAAAATGATCTTCATCCAACTGCTCTTTCTGATCCTAATGTGAACAGAAGTGCCAACTGTAGGCAAGTCACTTTTGGGGGAGGGGGGTGTCCAATTAATTGGGGCCACACTTCTAGACCCAGCCTGCACGGGTGGGATGATTCAGTAAGACGAAATCAGAATGACGTGTGCCTTCCCTGAGCTCATGAGCATGGCATCCCCGCCCAGGGCCTTCCATGAAGGGAGCAGTGGACAGAAAGCCCCCGACCTGAGGGGCCATCACCAGGCCAGACCCCCATCTGTTCAAAGTTTCTTATTGGAACTGCTTCTCTCCCAATGGCATGAACCAAACTTGGAACCCAAACCTTCATCTACTCCAGAGAGTGGAGCCGAGATGACATTTAGATGCAAAAGCTTACAAAGAAGCTCTTTAAACCAGTTCACCTGCCCTTGTCACAGGCAACGGTCACCCACGGGACACCAGTCTTCTCACTTCCTCTTCCGAGAGCAGATCTCCTTTAGAATCACTGGTCTATCAGGCCACATGTTACATGAATTATTAGACACTTTCAGCTTTTCCTTGTGTGTCTTGCAGGAGAGCCCATGCACGCAATAATCCCCTAATATGCAATGCTTGTCACTTCTTATTTATGAGCTTCTTGACCTGGATAGTTTCATAATTTCTGCTTAGCCAGTGTGGCCCCTGAAGAGGCATCCCAGGAATTCCAGCCCAGGAGGTGCTCCCTGTTGCCCCAGTGGATCCCATGACAGCAGAGCCGTCAGCAGGGATTCTCCAAGGATCTGGGGGTGTGCCCGGGGGGGGGGGTTGGTAGGGGGTTTGCTTCCTCTCAGGCTGTCACAAGACATAGGGAGTGACATGAGAACGCTCAAAGCCATACATTTCTGAGGGAATATAAGCTTAAGCCTGATTCTCCTAGAATAAAGTAATAATCCTTCCATTTATTAAAAGCTGTCATAAAATATTTCCACAAATGTAGAGCGCTTTACAAATTTCAAAGTGTGTCTGTCAATAAAATGTCATCTTTCTAGAAGCTGTGCAGCGCAAAGCTGGTGTAGGCCAGTTGCCTGGGAATGAGCTCGCCATGTGTGCGGGGAGGCACTGCTTCACAGGGTCCCATGGCTGTGCCTTTTAGGAAGCAAGATTGCCAGGCCTATCTTCGGAAGCACCTCAGGGCAGGTTTGAACCCCCAACCTTTTGGCTAGCAGGCCAGTGCTGCATGGCCTATGCAACTCAGGGGCTTCTGAAATGTGAAGTCGACACAGAGGCGAAAGCTTTCCAATGATGCACAAACCTTCCTCATGTTTTCCTGAGAAAACTGAAGTGTTTCACTTTCTAAGTACTCTGTATCTGAGATCACCCCCACGCCTCTTCCTTGGCCCCTGCCATCCTCTTTCTTGTTATCACCTGCCCCACTTTTGAGCATTCCCCCTCTCTTCTGTCTGTTGTGCCCCAGACCCTGAGCTCACACCCACCCAAGGGTCCTGACACTTACTGTTTGTCCCCCTCTCTCGAGAAAACTAGCGCCAACCCTTCAGGTGGCTCTCCCTGTCTTCTTCCCCCATCTCAGAAACCTTCCCTGGCCCCTCGAACATGACCCACCCCGTTGCTCCCATTTCCAAACCAGCACTCTCTCCAATGATCCCATGTACGTATTGTTTTCATCCATATCTCACCCAATGGAATATAACCTCCAAGAAACCTTGGATATACAACTTTAAGGCAGACTTCTTTATGTGCTGAAAAGGAACATATTTACAATTAGATTGGAATAAGCTATGTGTCTGATTTTTCTTTCCTTTTTTTTTTTTGGGGGGGGGGCAATCACTGCCCTCTGGTGGTCATGGAAGCTACCCAGCCTTGCTCCTGAGAGCTGCTGCTGGATTTTAACCACCAAGCCAGTGGGCCGCAGTCCTGCACTCAACCACTATGCCACCGGGGCTCAGCCCTCCGATTTTTCTTTTAATTCAGCAGAAAGCCTTTCCCTAGTTACTGCAAGTACTATTTTACCATGTAAATGAGTTTTCTTCTTCTCTCTCATTTGGATTTCACTGATGAGTCTCTCCTGTCAGGGTGACCTTGATGCAAGCAGCCAACTTGAAAGTGATGGAGACTTGGAATAGTCTTGGTAGGAAAAGGTCAAACCACTGAATCTGGTACCCCTCAAGAGGAAGGGTTTAAAGCCAATCTCTTCATTGCTAGTATGTGAACAGTTTACTTGACCAGTCTCCCCAGGCTTGGGCTGATTTGACTTGAGGTATGTTGGTAGTACAACCAAATTCCTGCTCAATCCAGCTCCAGGAAGGAGCAGTTTGCAGCCACCGACCGCCTCCTGGGCCATCATGCACACTGAAGAGTGATCGGGCGGTACCAGGAGGCAATAACTGTCTCATACAGCGCAGGCAGATGTCAAACTGACCGAAGACATTCCTGCAGGAAGTGAGAGACCTAACAGGAGCCTAGAGAAAAAGTCTTGCCCTTCTTGAGAGCTGTGTCTGCTTCCCCTCTGTGATCTCCCCTTGGTAACCCACACAGACTAGGCACCCGAGAGATATGTGGGTCTAGAGAATAGGCCCATTACAGACTCCTTGTGGGCAGGCCCACGGTTTTCTACTTCTCCACTGTGCGTTCCCAGTGGTGGATGCTGGGTGAGTCACTGACTCCAGGACATCCATCAGCCCCGAAGTCTAAGATGTGTGTTCATCCTACACAGGGGGAAACCCCATGCCCACACCTGGTGTCTCCTTTGACCCCTAGTTTCTTTCCAGATCCAAAACGTCTGCTCTTTCCCTTCATTCTCCCTACTTCTTTGCATCTAAAAGAAAGAATTCTACTTTCAGTGAGCCTTGGTAGGATCAGGGCTAAGTGTTTGGCTGCAATCCACATGGATGGCAGTTCGAAGCCGATAGCAGTTCCATGGGAAAACGACTGGGCTTTTGATTACTGTAAGCAGTCAGTTTTGGAAACCCATAGGGGGTCAGCTCGGAGTCAGCATGGAATTGATAGCAGCGAGTTGTTCTGCAGAATCAGAGGTGACAGCTCTCTCTTCCTCATCAAAATGCACTCAACACCAGCATCATGGAGCCATAACCAGAGGGTCTGCTGTGACGCGCAGTGTGAAAAGTCAGGGAGCAAGTTTCCAGGGCAGAGGGCCTCTGGTTTCCAGGCACCTGACAGGTGAGTGACATGTAGTGTCAGCTCTCTTCTGCTCCTTTCCCGCCACTTCTCCCCCTGGAACATCCTGCATGTCCTTCTTGAGGAGAAGCAGAGGAGCGGGGGAACTGGAGGCCCCCCCCCACTTTCTCCAGCAAAGCCCCCTGCCCTCGCATGCCCCTGCTGGCTGCTCTTCTGCGTCCTGGCTGCTTTACAGGAGGGCTGTCAGGAGGGCAGACGAGAAATCACACGGTATCTAAGAAACTAGATTTGCGGTCCGAGGTAGACAGTGAGGCTTCTCATGTCTGAGGCCAACCCTCTCCTTAGACCCTAATTGAATGCAGCTGTCATCACAAAAGATTTCATTTTCAATGTGCTCACTATTTGAATAAAGGTTCCAAATCAAACCCACTGCCATCGAGTCGATTCTGACTGCAAAACCGAGAAAGATTACTCCTCCGGATTTCTGAAGCTATGAGTCTTTACAGAGGAGACAGCCTCATCTTTCTCTGGCCGGGGGTGGGGTGGGGGGGGGTTGGCTTGGGACTGGGGCAGGGGGGTGGGTTAGCTGCCGACCTTGCAGTTCACAGTCCAATGCCGAACCCACTCTGCCACCAAAATTTCCCAGACAGCTTCCAGCTGTGCCACAATATAGCTCAAACTCACACTGGGAACTGTAGTGCTCACCTCCACGGGAAAAGCAACAACCACAACACACATAGGAAATCAACGTCCTACAAGCTTTAGGATGAGAAGGAGAATATTCTTATCAAATATGCTTTGGGAAACTATAACTGAATGGCAAATAAGGGAACGTGGAAGTTACACATGACACAACCAGTCTGCAAAGGAGTTGATGGGCAGAGACACACCTCAATTTTACATATTAGATGCACGTTTCTCTGTTGTCTTCATAAGGAGCCTTGTGGTGTGGAGGCTCAGCTCTGGGTGGCAGCAAGATGTGGCCGTCTGCTTTCATAAAGATGACAACTTCCCAAACCTGACAGGCCAGTTCTACTCTGTCCAGCAGGGTCACTCACACTCACAAGAGTGCCGTGTGTCTTCCTACTGAGGACTATGTTTGTCTAGAATAGGGAGTGGTCAAACTTAAACTGTCTCTAACATACATCCCTTACCATGAAAAGGCTTCTGGACGCCGGACAACATAGCATCCGAAGCAGCTGCAGCTGTGACGTGGCAGAAGCAAGGGGGATAAAGCCTGTAACGGCGATGCACTCAAAGGAGGCGTCCTGAGCATTCGTCATTCAATCACTTACTTTCTGCCTTAGTTTCTGCAATGTGGAATTCTCTTCATTCCCTGAAGCGACTTATCTCGCAGGGTTACAAAAAAGCTCGTGGTACTTTTAGTCCCCGAGGAAGCCCCAATGTCTAAATCTATTGGGTTATGCCCCCTGTTCTGTTTTGGGGAACTGACTCCCCTCACATGCCTAGGGTTCAGCGCCAGATCGTTGGCCGCCATTGTATTCAGTGTGGCCTTGCTTGAGGGCCTTCGTTGGATAGTCTGGCAATGGGCACATGATCCAGACTAAACTAGTCAGATTTCCTTCTCTGGACATCTGGAATTGGGGTAGTTAGGCGATTCTCTCTCACCTGGGTGACTGGACCAGAGACATGAAAGTGGCAGCCATCTTTTCAGCCACGGAGACCAGAGATACAGTGGACACTGGTGTTCAGAAAGACAAGTAGGGCAGGGCAGAAAGGAAAGGCATAAGCGTTCTCAACTGATCTTGAGGCCCAGGTCAATGACTTATCCTGGATCCATATAGAATTTTACCCAAACAACCATGCCTTCCATTTTGTTGCAACAAGAATACCTCAGAGATATTGTGGGGTTCGTTTTGGATCATAGCGATAAAGGGAGTCGCACAAATGCCGTGGGTTCCCAGGGCCTATAAAAGTCTACACTATACTGTGGCTTATTAGCTGTGTAACAGGCTTAAAACCTAGTTAGAAATACTCTAAGAATGACCAACATATGATGCAAAGACATGGAGTAACTCCATGCTGCTGGTAAAAGGGCACCAACAGACTTGTTTGGCTCACCACAAACCTTACATTGGTACAAACAGTAGTCCGTGCAAATTGCAATCCAGCGAATCACAAGACAATGTGGCGTGTGTACATGCGTCACCGAACAAGCACGGCCCCCCGCATGGCTGTCTTCCATGTCCTCTGTCTCTATGGCCCTTGGTAACTGCAGGAGATGGAAGCGAAGCAGGATTGTCACCTCCATGAGTGAGTGGCTAAGGAACCGAGCAACGAGCCTGGGAAACCTCAGCTAACAGGACAGGGCTCAACTCAGGCACTCTTGTTTGGCACCGAGGCTTCTAGACTTTTCAAACGCAACCCCTTCAGCATAACTTCTGGTTTACAGTACGGAACACCACCAGAAGGAGCTAGAAGGCTCCAAACTTCAGTGCTTTCAGAAACAAACTCATTGTGGATGACTTTGGAGGTCTGGGTTCTCAGACAAAAAAGGAAAAAATGGTTCAAGCCAATTTTGGGATTTTTTTCTTCCTCTTTTTTTCACCTTCCTATAAACCTTTTTGATTCAGAGGGATCCCCTCAATTCCTTCTGCTGGGACCTTAGTTTTCCAACTCCACAAAACAGGGCCTGGCCTTTGGGCGGTTTCCCTCCAAACCAGCCCTCATCATGCCCCCTCTTTACGCATGCACAGATGCTAACAGAGATAGGCAACATGGAAGCTGAGGCCAGCCAAAATGTTTAAAACATCAAATAGCTAAATATTAGATTAGGACTAATCTGGTAAATTCAGAATACTGAGGGGCAATAGGAACATTAAAATAGGATAGACAGCTGAAAACACGAGGCTTTTTTTCTATTATTTTTTTTTTCTGTGTGTGTGCTTTGCCTTAATCCACCAACCTATCTGAAGGTTTAATCTGTCAGGTATTTAACCATATACCAGCGATATTTCCTTCATTCCTCCAGGGAAAGAGTCAAGGAGGAATTGGTTCCATATGAAACAATGTGATCTCTATTACATTTCTAAATGAAAGTTTTGCAGGCTCTGGATGTGATAATTGTGTTTGCTCATTCCACCATCCCTACTACCATCACCACCACCACCAAAATCCCCTCCTGCAAAACAAAGCATTAGAAAGTGGGGCAGGAGGAGGAGGGGGCGGAGTGAGGAAGTATATTCAACCAACAGCTAGAGGGACCTTGGGGTTTATGTACAATTGAGATTTGATTTAATGATGAAGGGAGTTAGGAGAAGATACAAAAAACAAAACAAAAAACAAAAAACAACCCACTGAGGATTCTACTTATTTTAAAGAACAAACCTAGAGAAATGTTCTTGGGCCTGTCTCTAGCAACTTGCTCTAAGGTTTCCTGTGAATGGCAAGGAAGATGCTTTGGCAAAGACCCTAGTCTAGTAATACACGTGGGACAATGTTCTGTGGTGGTGTGGCCTCCATTCATGGGACCTCGGCATGACAAGTATAATAGGTCCCAATGGCATCCTTAACCTACCGTGTCAATGAGTCCCCCAACACACGGGAATTTAGAGTTATGGATAAGACCTCTTAACCTCTGGGGGAGGAGTGCTCTAGTCGATGTCTAGATAAGAGATCTTTGTGAAGCACATCCAATCATGGTTACAGGGTATTTAATGAAGAGTGTGCAGTCAGTAGATACTTCTCATGCTGCCATAAGCCAGACAAGCCAAGTGGAGGGTCCAGAGCCACAAGGACCTCTTAAGGTGTCTCTAATTTCTGGATGTGAATGCTATGTGGTCTTGGAAAATGCCACCGATTTTGTTGTTGTTTGAATGCTTTAAGAGTTCATTTTTCTAATCTGTGAAATATGAATGTGGTCCCTTATTTTACAGGTGTGTACTAAGAACTACCTTCCAGCGAGAGCAGAGTGTTAACTAAAAAGAATACCTGTTTTACAGCCAGGATAGTAATCCAGATCCTGTCCAGTCGTTTGTGGAACACCCAGGAGGCCTGGTGATGACGTGGGGACATGCGCAGCTGCACACTCACAGGTCGGCAGTTTGAAGCCAGCAAGCACTCCAAAAGGCAGATGGGTAACAGAATCCTTCGGTAAATGCCATCAGAGCAGTTCCACTCTGTCCTACAAGCTATCCACTCAAAGGCAATGGGATTTTTTGAGCATCAGTCACTTTGAGGGATAAATGAGTTCTTTCAAGTCACACGGAAAAGGTGGGTATCCACTCTATTGTCCAAACAGAAGGGCTACAGTAATACAAAGATATGAAATGGGTAATCTCCCCACATACACATTGGGAATGGTACTTGGGAGAGATTCACTTTCCCCATTATGTTCTGTGTGTGACTCAATGCGATTACTTTCCTGAGCACAGACTGCCAAAGGGTGCTGGCAATCTAAGCAACACCAGCTTGATCTAAATAGTTCATTCAAGTGAATTTTGGTGGAAATGTGAAATGTGATTGTCAGAAACCATGGCTTTGGAACAGCACAGACACTTTCGTGCCTTGGAAACAAGTAGACCCCTTTTTCAAGACCCTAGAACTACCAGACAGATCGTCCCGTGACTTGGTTCTGTTACCCCACCTCAATCCTCTCAAAAATTCAGTTCATCCCCTACCCAAGGCGAACAGACTCCAGGGCACAGTCCATTGCTTTCTTTTCCTTGCATAGCAAGGGGATTGTTTTCATTTTAGAACCACCACGTGTTGACACTCAGGTTCAAAGATGGAAAAAGAACCTGGTCTCTTGTAAGAAACGCTGCTGAGATTGACTTTGTTTCTTGCCTCACAGAAGGTAAGAAAGTCAATTATTATTTGGGTGACCACAAGGGTTCTCAAAGACCAGTAAGTAATTGAGGAAATAATTAGTTTTAATTGTCATGTTCGGATTTTCAAATGATTTTCAAAGTTGGTGGGCACGACTGTGATTCTGGGATCACTAACAGGGAGGCCAGGCAATGCTATACTATATCAGATTTGTCGTACTTCAGAGACCTGGAGAGTGGAGTGAGAAGCACATAAAAGGTGGGCTGCCCATGACAAGTCAAAAGTTGGAGTGCAGCTGTTTCAGCCCAAATGTGGAGCTGTTTCTATACTCTGCAAAGAGAGGAATGGAGTTGCGAGTGCCAGTTTGACACTGGACAACTATTATGTATTCAACTTCTTCTTAGATCTGGGCACAACAGGGCTTGTTCCACTCCATTTCTTTTTACTATACCAAACTTGTAGAAGCTGCCCCAGAGAGTTCTCTGACCCACAAGCTGGACGATGCTGTACCCCCTCGGCCTCATTTCCTTGCTCCAACTCCTTTTTCTTATAGAGAAAAAGTGGCCAGTTCCCCAAGTACTAGGATGACATAGGGTTAGTCACATCCATGAAGAAAAGCTGTTGTGCTAAGAGACAATGATATATCTTTAAGCAAATGAAAAAAGTCTGACTAGAATTGTCAGGGCTTTGGGCAATGCATCTCAGCTTCTGAAAACCAAGGTGATAAGAAAACCTTTGAATCTAAATAGGGGTAAAGAGAAATGAATCCGGGTATCAAGGAGTGAGGGAATAAAAAACTTTTAAATAATTAAACTGCACAAAAATAAGTACTAACTGTGGCAGACACCTAATCAGATGTCAATTTGAGAAATAAGAGTGGAGGGGTGGAGTCTAGCCTGTCCATCTGGAGATAGCCAATGAGACCGTTGGGTGGGCATGGCTTTCTCCTCTGAAAATTCTGGGAAATCTGGTACTTCCTTCTAGGAATCAGGAGATACTCACTCCTTTGGAGATGCTCTACTGACAAGACACATGGCACAAAGCTGATAGACCTCACGCCCTAGGAACTGAAGGAGCCATGTGGAGTCTCCTGCCAGTGCCAAGATGCATTCAACACTGCTGAATGCAAAGACCTTCCACCCTCTGGCCTGTGATTGTCCTGCATTCGGCATCATTGCATGTATTTCCTGAGTCTGAAGAGGACTCTATGGATCAGTATTGGACATCTGGACTAATATCAAACTTACGGACTTGGACTAGCCTGGGTTGGGATGCTTTCTCAATGTTCAATTCCTCTTGTATATAAACCTCTTTCTTATACACATATGTGTGTTTACGAATTTGCTTCTCTAGTCTACCCAGATTAACATACTAGCTTACCACACAAAAAAACCCCACAAAATTCAATTATTGGAAATTTTGTTTTCTTTTAATGTATGGTTAATGTTTTATTACTATAGCTCAGGCTACAGAGATTAAAGTGACTCTCTGGGACATAATTTCATTTTTCTGAAGGAAAAAACCAAGGCTGTATTTTGCTCCTTGTACTTTAGGTCCTGACAGAAGCTCTCTGGCTGTGGGTTGCTCTGGTTTGGGTTTACAAAGGCCTGATCAGGTCTTCACTAAACGAGAGAGAACAGGGAATAAAAAAGGATGACAGTGTTTCATTAGCTATCCAACTGAAAAACATGGTAAGAGAGCCCAAAGTGTCCATTGGCTCTCATCTGCTCATCTTGTAGCATAATCTTTTATACAAATCCAGGAGCTGTCCTATGATACTTTTTTTATATAATACAGACTTTCTTCCCACCGGTCTAGAAGAATCAAGAGAGTTTGTTAATATTGTGTAGTAAAATTGAAAGAGTTCACACACACACACACACACAATTCAAAGAGTTCCTTCTTCTAATCTGATAAGAGGCACTAGAAAAAGAAAATTCCAATCTGTCAAAGTGGGTTATTATTAATGTTTCTGGTCTTTCTAGAATTATCCTTCATCTCCCATCTGAGCAATAGGATCCTATGTCATTCTAGACTACTTGCAAAATGAAGTCAGAGAGACACCAAGGAGAGAGGGTAAGAAGGGGAATCTCAAAATGGAGTTGCTTCACTTGAGAGCTGCATGAGGGCAAGACAATGAAATGGTCACAGAGAAGACCCCAGACACGGTAAACTGACCCAGTGGCTCTAACACAAGAGCAAATCTGAGCATGGGACAGGACCAGGTGGGGGTCACTAGGAGTTGGAACTGAGTTCATGGCACCTAACAACCCCGCTGAATATGTCCCAATGGCCCAATCTAGAGCTGACTGCTACGGATTCATGCAGTGGGTTTTACTGCATCCATTAAGAAGGCAGGCAGCAATCAATAGCAGAGCTTGGCACAAATGAAGCCATGGACCAATTTACTAAAGAACGACCATTCTTGAAGGAGAGCCTTCCCCAAGGCCGTTACCTAGAGACAGGGAAGGGAGCAACTGAGAAAGACAGAACAAGTCTGTTGGCAGGATATTAGTGGACTCCAGTCGCCTCTTCCCCCTAGAAAAAAGCACCGAGGTATGTCATGAAGAACACAGAGTCGAGGCTGGAAATGGCTCGAAGGAAACCAAATTAAAAACCAAATTCACTGCCATCATGTTTAGTCTGACTCATAGTAAACGTAATGGAACCGCCTTGTGAGACTTGGAGACTGTAACTCTTTGGGATTAGAAAGCTTCATCTTTCTCCTCTACAGCAGGTGGTGGTTTCAAACTGCTGACCTTGCAACCTCATGAAGAACCCATTATGTCACCAAGGCTCCTCGGTTATGAACTAAGAACACATGAATACTTCAATGAATCAACATACTGTGTGTACTCGAGTATAAGCCGACCCGGATATCAGCCAGGCACCTAATTTGACCACAACAACAGCATAAAAAATGTGCTGAAGAACTCTACTTGTATATGAGTGTTTACAGTACATTTTCTTTTGGTAAGACTAATCCTTTTTTTTTTATCATTTTATTGGGGGCTCATATAACTCATCATAATCAATACATACATCAACTGTATGCACACCACATTTACACATTTGTTGCCATCATCATTCTGAAAACATCCTCCTTTTACATAGGCCCCTGGTATCAGCTAGGTAAGACTAATTCTAAGGAATGTATTAGAATTATGGAATAAAGTACAAAGAGAATGTCAGAAACAAATGACCTGTTTGCAAAATAGTTTGCTCTTACACCTCCAGTATCAACTTAAAATAATGTAGAAGGGGTCATAGTCAAGAGAGAATAACTAATGCCAATGACAGGGGCAAAGTGAGTGAGTTTATCTTCCTCCACGAACAGTCTTTGTTCAGGTGCTACTGCATGTTAAGCATAAAAGTTAATTAACACACAGCCCCACTGCTGCCTGGAATGCCTTGCATAATTACACCTGGAGTCTAATTAGGTAACTCTCTACTATCTCTTGTCAAAATCACCCAGTCTACAAATCTCTCACAGTGTGGCTGGCAATCATTTAGTGAGGCTTGTGACATGCCTGTGACATTGAAAAGTTGTCACTTTCAACATCTGGCATGCACTCAACCGCCCAAATGAGTTTCCTCATAGGCTTTGCATGCAGCATGTGAAATCTCGAATGAAAGATGGTTTCCTCAGGTGCTTTACCTATTCCAGAGCAGCATGGCTCGCAGAATCCTACTTTATTGATTATATTGTCAAGTAATCACTCTTGAGGCATTTGTGTTTCCACTTAATTTAATTCAAATATGATGACACACTATGTTAATATAATATTGGTTAACTCTGAGTTGATGTGATTATGGGAAATAAAATTTTTCTTTCAACATTTTAGAGTTTTCGAAGCTCACTATGAGAAAATGTTTTCTCTACTACTACTAATAAGTGTAGGCAGAAAAAGAAAAATTGGCACAAAACTATACCATAAACTTATTTCCTGTAGTAATATATTGGTGACGATCCCATGGTACAGGCAAGTGTTTCAGAATTTTACATCAAAACCTTAACTATTACTCAGGAGAAAATATCAATCTACAGTGAAAACTTTCATTTACCTGATCAGTTTTTTCCTGAGCAAGAAACAAAATTTCACAGCAGCACACTCTTCTCTTAAATCAGCCATCACAAAAAAAGAGGTTCAAGTGAAACTGCTTTTATGAAAAAATTCACTGTGGTGAGCGAAAACCCTCCCAGGTGATGCCACTGGATGCACTAATTCAGAGCAAGTCACTCCATACTTGCCAAACTGGAAAAATACATACTATAAAAGCTCCACCCAGCAGGGCTTTTTGGTTTTTCTTTTTTTTTTTCTTGGAGGGGGGGGAGTACCTCCTCATAGGCGACTACTTCCACCATTGTGCCTGTTTACTGAATAGTTCAATTGGTATTCTGTCAATTCCTGGTGCCTTGGCTTTTGTTAATGCTTTTAACTAGCTTAGAATTCTTCCTTCAAGTACTATTAGTGCTTCATCATATGTTACCTCTTGCGATGGTTGAAAGTCAACCAATTCTTTTTGGTATAATGACTATCTGTATTTATTACATCTTCATTTGCCCATAGACTCCTTCAATTTACCATGTTTCCTTCAGGTCTTGTAGTTGAGAAATGCTAAGTATTCTTCTCTTTTGGTTTTCTAACTCCAGGTCTTTGCACATATCACTGTCTTATTGAACTGCCCTTTGAAACCTTTTATTCAGCTCTTTTCTTGATTCTAACCCCTGCTCCATTCATTTTGGCTATTCTATGCTCAAGAGCAAGTTTTCAAGTCCATTTTGCTCTTTTTTTCCCTTCTTCTTGTCTTTTTAATGACCTTTGGTTTCTTCATGTATGTCCTTGATGACATTCCACAGCACACCTGGTCTTTGTTCATTATGTTCACTGTATCAAATCTGTTCTTGATATGGCCTTTAAAGTCAGGTGGATATATTTAAGATCATATTTTGGCTCCTCTGGACTTGTTTTAATTTTCATCAGCTTCAATTTGAACTTGCATCTGAGCAATTGATGGTCTGTTTCACAGTCAGCCTCTGGCTTTATCTTGATGGATGATATTGAGCCTCTCTATCCTCTCTTTCTACAGATGTAGTTGATTCGATCCCTGTGCATTCCATCCAGCAAGGACCACATGTAGTGAAAACAACAACTAAAACAAAACCCCTCAATGTCATTACTAGAGGACTGGTTTGGACTCAGAGCAACTCAATAGTTATAATTTATGTTGTTGAGAAAAGATTATTTGAGATCAAGAAGTCGCTGGTCTTGGAAAATTCTATCATGCAACCTCAGAAGTCATTTTTATCCCCAAAGCTGTATTTTCCCACTACTTCCCCTTTTCTCTTGTTTCAGCTGTCACATTCCAATCACCAGTAACTAACAATGCATACTGACTGAATACTTGTTCAATTCCATACTGCACAAGTTGAGAAACTCTCCAGGCATTAGCAGTTGGATAATAGACTTACCGTATATACTCGAGTATAAGCAGACCCGAGTATAAGCTGAGGCACCTCCTTTTACCACAAAACTGCATTAAAAATATGCTAAAAAATATAGGGATGGGACATAGGCTAGAGGCTCTCTCTCCTGCCCCTCAAGTCAGGACGTTCTCCCTTATCATGTAATCCCTTCCCCCTCTCTCTCTCCATGTGGACCATCTAGCTGGGCGGAGCGGTTCCTCCGCCCGAGACTCCTAGCTCCTCTTCAGCACAAAGCACGGGCCAACCAGACTTAAGCTCTCCCACGATGACAAAGAAACTGGACTACGACCTGGAGAAAACAGAGAACAAAGAAGATCCCACTGTAGCCATGCATCCCAATTATCTCTCAGTCATGCAAGCTTTCAAGCAGGTGCTGGTTCTGCTCATGCAGGGGAAAGAGCAAACCAGCAAAGGCACCAGCAGCAAGAAAGAGCCCCAGTAATGACTGCAAACACGTGAGAAAACCATGGAAGTTTCCCACAAACTTTTTACAGCCCCTTTAAATATCTATCACACAACTTTTGCCTCTTCAGTTGTTTACAGGTTTAAATTACAAAAATCTGTTTGCAAGCGAACGATCTGTGATCCATGTAATTTTTCCATCACCCCTACCCTTCACCCCCCGCTTTCTATATACTGACACTAGTAACCACGAGTAAACTTTGATGTCTTATACATTTAAAAAAATATGCTAAAAAAACCTTGGTTTACACACGAGTATATACGGTAACTGGTTTTCCTAGAGCACATGTAGATATTATCCTATCACTACATTATGCTACACTTTAGCCTTGCACTTCAGGCTCTTGAAAGGTTTTTTGTATGCAAAGTCATTCTTCTTCAATATGACTTTCTGACTCAAAATGGTCGATATTTTAGCTTACAAAGGCCTAGTATATTAAGTTTCAATCACTCCATTTCATTTCTGACAACTTCCAATTTTCTCAGATTCACACTCCGCACATTCCATACTCGGAGTACTGAAGGGATTTTGCAGTTGTTTCTTCTCATGTTGAGTTGTGTCACATTAGCAAATGAAGGTCCCAAAAGCTGTACTCCATCTACATCATTAAGGATGAACTCTATGGAGGCTGAGCTTTTTCATTGGGTTTTACTCTGCCTGCCTTCCAATCGGAGGGGTTCATCTTCTGGCACTAAACAGACAATGTTTAGCTGCTCGCTAAAAGGTTTTCCAAAATAGATTGCCAGGTCCTCCTTTCTAGTCTGTCTTAGTCTGGAATCTGCACAGGATTCTGTGCAGCATGCATGACCCTGCTGTTATCTGAAATACCGCATCGCAAAAATACGAAAGCCACGGTCGGTTGCAGGTGAATCCAACATATTGCCACTACAATTTCAGTTTATGCATGCCTGGGTTTATTACCAACAAAACCCTTTGAAACATGTCTCTGTGACCAGTGGGTCACAGAGGGTAGATGTAGAAAAGTTCCCTCTCTGTACTTGGTCTTTGTGTCATTAGGGCACTTTAACAAAAACAGTAGCTTCTGAGGGCACCTGTTGGGACAGTTAAATTCAAGGCAAAGAGATCCGCTCAGAAGGTTATGATAACTGGTTTTTGGAGATTCCACAGGGATAATCTTGATAGATTTTCTTGAATTACACAGGGAAATTACAGGGGTTTATGACGAAGAAGTTTTTTTAAAAAAATGGAAAGCTGTTCAGGCATATAGCACAAAGGAATTTTCCCCCCACCACCAAAATGCACTTGGTTCATTATTGGAAGGTAGCAACGCTGTCCTATGAGAATTTTACTGGAAAATCTTACCCTCTCCCCCACCATTTTACCCCCATCCTGGCTACACCCCTGATCTTGCCTGAGACTTTTTGTTCCTCACGCCCACAGAATATTTCAAAGGGGTATGATTTGCATTCTAGACTACCGTTTTGGTGGAGTGTTAAGTCAGAGGTAGGAATAACTCAAGGAAGGGTTAGAGAGATGGAGATGCTGCCTTCAGAAGTGTATGGCACTCAGTGAAAGTTTTGTCTTTGAAATAACAGCTTCACGCTTTGATGTTTTTTATCTCATAAAGGTTTCTATTATTTGTTGCCATCCTTTTAGACTCATCCTCTATGAAAAACGGACAAGTGCATGTTGGTAGGAATTGAAATGACATGTGATGTGACAAGAGTAGTAATTGGCAATATTTAAAAATATACTAAGTTCATCTCCCCCCCACCAACCACTATTTGCAACTGACACCATAAATCACTTAGATCATTGTCCTCAGTCAAGGATGACAAAGGGAACACTATGTTCCCGAATCTGTTGCTCACGTGGGCAAGTTCAAAGCAAACTACTCTGAAAACTGGTGGGACGCGGGGAGGAGTCTGGGGAGGAGAAGAAACAGAAGCTAATTAGTCACAATGCCTGGGTTCACTGCCCTCATCAGTGATGCTACCCAACTGGTGGACCCAGCCAAAGGGATCCGAAACCAGTCTGCCATTGCCAAGTTCGCACTCTGCCCGCAGCGACTGTCAGCTAATGATAGATTAGACAAATCTGATGATTGCTCTATCAAAACATCTATCTCAAATCTTGATTAGTAAGCCTATTGAATTATGATTCATTCACAAGGGTGCTGCTGACAGATAAGACACTTTATCTGACAATGTGTACTAGTTGCTTTGCCTGAAGCAAAAAAATAAAAAAAAAAAGCAGCCAACTCCCAAAGTTGCTAGTAAAATAAACAATATCAAGTACCACACATTGGGGAGGACAATGAGGCGGCATGAACCTTTTAGTTTAATAAAGAGCTTGTTTGTGACAACCAAGCCTTGGTCTGAAAAGCTGGAAGGACTTCGTGAGAGAAACCCATTGAGAACAAGCAGAGAGAGCCGGGACACCCCGTGGCCTCTTCAGCAAGGCGTGTGCACACGGCCTTCATTTGGGATGGCTTTCTGACGTGTCTTCCTCACTCTTAGCGACAGCTCTGTGCCCACACCAGCGGCACGGTCCCTGGTTTTGTGGGTGTTCCCATCCAGTTCCTGCCCCTGCCTGTTGCAGGAAGTTGTCTTTGCACAGAAACATTCTGTGGGCCAAAAACTCTTGGGATTTTCAGAGGGGGGATCTGGTGATTTGTAGGGAGCAGCCTGATATGGGGGTGGGGCGGGGGAAGGGAGGAGTTTTGTGCTTTGTTCTCTTAAGGAAAGAGATAAATGAGAGTTTTAAATATTCTTCTTTGAGCTTTGTCTGAGGCAAAGAACTGGACTGTGACATATGCTAAGGTTCTAGGGTAAGGAGTCCCGAGGTGCCCTGTGGGGGGTGGGGGTGGTTAGGCATTGGGCGGCTTATAGCAAGGTCAGCAGTTTGAAACCACCCACTGCCCCACAGGAGAAACACAGGCCTTTCCACTCCTCTAGGGCAGCGGTTCTCAACCTTCCTAATGCCACAACCCATTCATACAGTTCCTCAAGTGGTGGTGAAACCCCCCCCCCCCCAATAAAAATTATTTCCATTGCTACTTCATCACTGTCATCTATGAATCAGGTGACCCCCGTGAAAGGGTCGTTCGACCCCCTAAGGGGTCGTGACCCACAGGTTGAGAATCGCTGCCTTACAGAATTCCAGCCTTGGGAACCCCCAGAGCAGCTCTGCCATGTCCTATAGGATCACTTTGAACTTGGTCGGTTTGGGTTTGCATGGGGGCACAGTGGTTGAGAGACTGGCTGCTAACTCTGGAAGTCTAAAAAGTCATTTCGTACTCGCCAACTGCTCGGGTGGGGGG
>PVJH01029490.1:0-25968 GCA_004026705.1 Nesogale talazaci
TTCCTGGATCCATGCTTTTGTTTTGATTTGCTATAACTTGGGATTTAATACATATTATATCTTTTCATAGTTCAATTACATCAGACAGAATTGTGACAATTGCTTCCATAACCAGTTTTCCAACATACTTTTCCTTCCTGAGCTCCCTGATATCATCTCCCTCTCACCTCCCCACCCATCTCTAGGCCCTTTTCTTCACATGAAACCCTTGCTATATTTCATTTCACTTTAAGCTCAAGGTCCCTGGGTTTCTTTTAATGAAAAACAGAGAAACAAGTAACACAGCTTCAAGAGGGTGACACCAGAGGCGACACATGTCTGAGATATGCCCTAATAGGAAGAAGCATAAGCAACATATAACAGAATGTCTGTCACGGTATTGTTGGACAAATATGTACTTTAATATAGCATACAGGCCATTGATATGCACACGCATGTTTGGACACCAACCAGTAGCACCCCAATCTTGGTACAGCAGATTTCTGCTTCCTCAGAAACCATGTGTTGTCAAGCATATGTCCTACAAGTGTATCTGACATAGAGGGCAGTTCACTCAGTGGAGTTCCCATATGAGTTCTCACTCATGCAATCATCTGGTGCATTACGTCACCTCGGAGATCCAGGACTCAGTGTCCCAGTCTTCCATGACACCTGATCCAGGTTTCTGGGATGCCCCCAGCCACTCTAGTTAACACTTGCCCACCCACTGCATGCCACTAAACACACTTCCCACTTATTATTCCCCAAAGCATTCTCAGTCACTCTTCCGTCACAGGGAGATCAGTCCTCCTTCTCCTACCCTCCCCACAACAGACATGCACCTTTGCTCCCCCAAATATGACTGTTCCCTCTCCTCTCCCCTGCACTGCCCCTCCCATCAATGACCTCAGCACTCTGACAGGGCCGCTTCCCTCTCCAGACCACCTCACCCCAAATCCACAACATCCTTTTTTATCAAAACACTTGACAAAATAGGAAAAGAAGGGAAATGCCACATATCTTACAACCCAAGTAGGAAAAACCAACAGCCAACATCACGCTCAATGGGAAAAATCTAGAAACATTCCCACTGAAAACAAGGACCAGGAAAGGATGTCCTCTTACACCATTCTTATTCAACATTGTGCTGGAAGTTTTAGCTAGAGCCATCAGACAAAGAAAAGAAAGCACAGGAAGGGCTGAGCCCCGGGGGCATAAGTGGTTGAGTGCGGGACTGCAGCCCGCAGGCTTGGTGGTTCAAATCCAGCGACTGCTCTCAGGAGCAGCACTGGGAAGCTCCCACCACCACCAGAGGGCAGTGATGCCCCCCAAAAAAAGGAAAGCAAGCAAGCACGGGAATACAAGTAGGCAAAGAAGAAGTAAAATCCTTGCTGTTTGCAGAGGACGTGATCCTATATATAGAAAACCCGAACGTCTCCACAAAAAGCCTGAAATCAATCGGCAGATTCTCCAAGGTAGCTGAATAGAAATTAACACCAAGAAACCTATTCCATTCCTGTATGCCAGAGACAAAAGCTACAAAAAAAGATAGTTGGAGAACAATATCATTTACGATAGCCACACACAAAATTAAATACCTAGGAATAAACCGACTTAATTAAAAACCAAAAGAGCCACACACAGAAAACTCAGAAAAATACTAATTAAAAAACAAAAAAGGCCTACATAAAAAGAAGAATTTTCTGTGCTTATGGATAAGCAAATGTAATATTGTGAAAATCCCAATGCCACCTAAAGCAATCTACAGATACAGTGCAATCTCAGTCCAAATCCCAAATACATTCTTTTTTTTTAAATGGGAAAACAAATAACCAATTTTATATGGGTAGGTAAAAGACCCAGGATAACAAAACACTCCTTTTCAAAGAAGGGCTAAGTAGGAGGTCTTGCACTACCTGACATAACTACCTACTACATAGCCTCAAGAGTCAAAACAGCATGGTCCTGGTACAACAAGAGATATATAAGCCAATGGATCAGAACAGGAAATCCAGTCATTAATGTATTAGCTGGTAATCAATTAAACTTCAACCAAGGACCTAGAAATATCCAAAGGAAAAAACACAGCCTCTTTAACAAATGATGTTGAACAAACTGAATTTCCAAATGCAGAAGAATAAAACATACCCATACCTCTCACCATGACCAAAGATGAACTCAAGATGGGTTAAAAATCCAAATGTAAACCCCAAAGCTGTGAAGAATGTCATGTGAAAACTGGAACAAACTTATGGGCCCTGTTGGAGAGTGTACAAAGACTACCAAGTATAATAAAGGAAGCACACATGGCAGAAGACAGTATAGATGACTGGGATATGCTGAAATTACATTGCGTAAGCATAACAAAAGATTTCATCAAAAGAATAAAATGAGAGCCCACAGATTGGGAAAAAAAATTTACCAACAACACACTGGGCATGGGCCTAATTACCAAAATACACAGAAGTCTACAACAGCTCAATAAAAAAAATAGCAAACAACCCAAAAATAACAGCAGCTGACATGTGAAGGTACCTGGCACAGTATGTTTATTTATGTATTGTGAAAAGCGATGTACGCCCTCAATAAAATGATTTAATTTAAAAAAAAAGAAGTTGGGAAAAAACATGAATGGCAATTCACCAGCAAGGAAGTATAAATGGCTAAAAAACAAAACAAATTAATAAATGTTCCCAATCACTAGCCACTATGAAGATGCATATTTAAAGCACAATGAGATTCCACCTCACACCCATAGTGCTACCCCAATTGGAAGAAGAAGAAAAAACTACTGGGGAGGTTGTGGAGAAAATGGACGCCATTTACAGTGTTGGTGGACTTACAAATACATATAAGCACTATGAAAAATGATCTGGCTATACTTACATCAACTGAGAATTGAAATCCCATAAATCCAGCAATACTACTATTAGGCATAGATCCCAAAGAAATAAGAGAGACAACATGAGTGGATGTATGCTATCCCATGTTTATAACAGCACAGTTCACAACAGCACGGCACTGAAAGCAGCTCACATGCCACCAATGGAAGAATGGATAAACTGTGGGACATATACACAATGAAACACTAGGTATCTGAGGGGGGAGGATGATAAAATCATGAAACACCATGTAAAAAGAAGGACCTGGTTTTTTCCACCCCATTTGATGTCTATTGCCTAGACCTTTCACCACTTTCACCACCATCTGACAATGCTGGCTGTTGTGCTTCTTCTGTGTAGCTGTGGTCTCTTCTTAGGTAAATGGTCTAATGTTTATCTTCAGGCTTTCAAGACACTTGATATATCCTTTGATGGCTGGGCACCTTCAGCTTTCTTCACCACATTTGTTTGTGCACCCATTTTACTTCAGTGATCGTGCTGGGCCATTGTACCAATTGAGGACATGTAGGAGCATGAGCAAGGGTGATGAAGAAAGCAGATGGGCCCAGCTATCAAAAGATAGAGCATCCGGGGTCTTAAAGGCTTGAGCATAAACAAGCAGCCATCTAGCTCAGAAGCAACAAAACCCACCACAAAAGATCACTTGCCTGTGCGATCATGAGTTGCTGAAACAATCAGGTATCAAAGAACAAAAATCAAAATCAATGGACCAATTGACTCCCAATATCGCTGATGACAAATGGATACAGAGGCAAACAGAGTAGAAGAAACGATGGTACCTAGCTACCAAATGATTGAATGCCTGGAATCTCAAAGACTTGAAGATAATCGAGTCACCATTCAGCACAGAAACAGCAAAGTTCACATGCAGGAAGCACACCAGCATGCGTGATCAAGAGGGGCCGAAGGGAGCAGATATCGAGCATCAAAGAACAAGAATCACATCATTACATAGAAGGAGGAGAGCAGGGTAGGGACTGAAGGCCCACCGGTGGGTAATTGGTCACCCCTTTACAGGGGAGTCATGGGGAGGAGACAGACCAGTCAAGCGGCAGCTGGGCAGTGATGATGCATACAAGTTTCCTCTAGTTCCTGGAGCCTTCCTCCCCACCCCCCAACCATCATGGTCCCAACTCTACCTTGCAAATCCAGATGGACTGGAGAAGTCAGACTAGCATAGAGGGGAGCTGGAGATATGAGAAAACCAGGATGGATGGGCCCCTTTGGACCAATGGTTAGATTGGAGATACTGGAAGGGTGGAGAGAAGGGTAGGTAGAGAGACAGAACCAACAGCAAGGATATATACACATGCTCCTATATGAAGGATGGGCATCAAAGGAGTGGGTTGGGGGAGAGGTCGGGCAGTGTAAGATATGACAGAACAATAACAATGTATAAAGTATTGAGGGTTGGTTGGGAGGAGAGACCAGGGGAAGAGGGGAAGGAATGGAAAAGCCGATACTAGGGCCTTAAGGGAAAAGGTGGATGATTGGAGAACAATAATAGAAGTGGACATGTGAGGATGCCTGATGAGTATGCTTATTTATATATTGTGAAAAATGATGTATGAGCCCCCAATAAAATGATTAAAAAAAAAACAAAAAAAGAAGGACCTGAAAATCATACTGAGTTAACTTCAGTCACAAAAGGGCAAATATTGTATGAGTTCACTACTACAAGGAGAAAAGGCAATCAAATCTTGATCAATTCCCAAACAAAAAAATAGAATGTATGCCCCTGACCATGACCAACACATCAGCCACCTTATTTGCATTCCATAAAAACCACCTCAAAAGAAAAGACTTCACATTGGCTAGAATCACTCCTTCAAAGATAGGAGGAAAGGAGAAGTCCATCCACTTGATGCTTTACAACATCAGACAAGGGTGTGACACATCGACAGAAAGGAAAGGAGACCCTTACTGGAAAATTAAGGTAAGACCAGATGAAGAGAACACCCACACTTCAGAGAAGGAATTGATACTTCTGTTGGTGGGCATGGTGGGTAAATAAGAAGGAGCAAAATCACATTGTGAAGGTATACTAAATAATAATTGTAAGAAATCTAAGGGGAGAATAAACCCAGTCTATGGTGCTGAGTTGATACTTCAGTTATGTTTCTACTTAAGCCTTTATAAACCACACCAAGAAATAAGCACTATGATGACCTTACATGCTGACCTAACAGAAAACAAGCATAGCATCCCCCACCCCCACCAAAGGCCACATCAGAAGGAGTCTACATAGAAGTCTGACTGAACAAAGAGGGCTTAAAACTACCTGTACCCCAGATTTTTAACTGAGGAAAAGGGAGAGGAAGCAAAGAATGGCCACCCCAAGACCATGACAAAGTCAGTAATTTGATCTTGGTGGAACTGCTGGCTTAATGAGTGTCCAATGAAAGGGTGCCTAGAACTATCATGAATTTAGCATGCCATTGCTCTCCTTGCATTAACATGGCAGACTTTAATCTGATAGGCAAGGATCTGCCCTTGTAAAAAAATAATACAGGAAATTTTCCCCTAGCACCAACCCCTATACTCTATGCAAATAAAGCTCAATAAATTAATAAATCAATCAATAAAAAGCAGTAAATCATGAATTGAAGCTCACAGTGAGTACCATACCCATATATTCACATCTAATTTCCCACATTACAGTACCTTGAAATCTATGCCAATAGATATATGATTGGTGCTATCAATGCAATGAAAGATGATTGTCAATCTTTTTGTTTGTTTCTTTGGGTTTGTTTGGGGGTGTTTGTATTTGTTTGTTCTTGTTGTTCTTACTGGGTTTTGGTTTTTGTAGTAGTCATAATATGACAAAGTAAACTAGAGCCTTTCATAAGTTGTAGACAAGCAGATATGCGCTAGACTCCCTGGTAATTGTAGCCCAATCCAAGAGCAGTTAGTTCTTATAACATGGTTCTGCTTGGTACTTGGTTTCCTGAAGCGATCACTGAAGATAGTGACGCTACAGCATCAGAAGGAAGGTGGTGCCCGGCTATCGATTAGAGTAGCCCTGGGGTCTTAAAAGCTGGTATCCAAACAAGCAGCCATTGACATGAGGTGTCTAGCCATCTGAAAAGCACACTAACCTGTTCCATCCAAAAACAATGACAGCAAGATACAAATATAATGAGGGGGAAAGAATCAGAGTTTACATTGTGAATGCCCAATTGTAGAAGGCTAGATAGAAGCCCAAAATCCAACTTCAATGTATCTAATCTTAAGCCTCTCACAGTTTTCCTCTAAGCACAGGTGAGAGACTCAAACAGTTCTACTGTAAGACAGAGATTACTGCAAGCTTGAGTAGTGTGCATAAAAACATGGAATAATGTGAAACTCGGTCAGTCGACTCCCTCTTGACCCAATCTGAGTTTATTCTAGACGCAAATATTTCTCACTTATTCCATGACAGAAATTTCTTCTCTGGCTTTTGAAATATTGTCAGTGGTCTTTTCTTTCTTACTCTTTATTTTTATTCTTATATTATTACTGGTATTTTTTCTTCTTTCTACTTCATTTTGATTTTTGTTTTTTATTGTTTGCTATTAGGTTTCCCAGTTTTTGAAAGACAGGAATGGAAGCGTGGAGACAATAACTGATGCAACGGTTTATCAGGATATATGATTATATATGGGGGATTGAGAACAAACAGTGCAGCTGCAGGGAGGGAGTGTTAGAACTGATTGTGATGATGCATATGACACTCTTTTAAAAAGTGTTTTAATTACCACTCTGGCCTAATAATGAGAGTAATAATAAGAAGAGAGTAGTTGGAGAAAGGGAAGGTGGAGGGAGAGAAGGGGCATTGATGACAATGATCAACACATATCCGCCTCCCAGAGGGACAGACAACAAAAAAGTGGGTGAAGGAAGACATTAGTCTGTGTTGGGCATGAAAAAATAATAATAATTTATAAATTATCAAAGGTTCATGAGGCTGGGAGGGTGGAGGAAGGAGGGGGGAATGAAATGAGGAGCTAATACCAAAGGCTCAAGTAGAAAGAAAATATTTTGAAAATGATGATGGCAACAAATGTATAAATGTGCTTGACATAAAGGATGGATGTATGGATTGTGGTAAAATGATTTCTAATATAAATAAAGCATGAACACATTAGATTACAAAAAATAAGGAAATAATAATAATTTATAAATTACCAAGGGTTCATGTGGGAGAGAGGTTGGGGGAGGAAGGAAAAAATGTGGAGCTGATATTAAGAACTCAAGTAGAAAGAAAATGTTTTGATAATATGATAGGAACAAATATACAAATGTGTTTGACACAATGGATGAATGTATGGATTGTGATAAGAGGTGTACAAGCCCCCAACAAAAATGTTTAAAGTGATTTAACTCAGAAGTGTATGATATATGAATTATATATATTATAGCAAGAAAATTTTTATAAACTTATGTGTTAAATAGTTATAGAACTGTATATAAAATTATATGATTAAAAATAACATAATTATATATTTTATCAAGGAAAGTACTAAAAAAGAGAAAGAAAGAAAGAAAGAAAGAAAGAAAGAAAGAAAGAAAGAAAACTTGACCCATGCTTGCCATAGGTGAAGGAGAAAGAATATGGGTTTAGGGGCATTGAGCCTATTAATGGTGGTAGAATCATTTGGAAAAGAATATCAATAAAGGTTGTACAATACAAAAAGTATAATAAATGGAACTGATTAATTATACATGTAAATTTGTTGAATTGAAGAATGTTGTGTATACTTTTGCCATAATTTTTAAATTTTAATAAAAAAAATTTAAATAATTACACAAATAAGTGTACAAGTGAGTACAAGCCATATAAAAATGTTCTGAAGTTGATTGTAGTAATGAGTGTACAACGCCTCTTGGTATGAATAAACTATTGAATTATATGATATGTGGAAAAAGTGCCAATAAAACTATTTTAAAGGGGCTTGGGAAAAAAATAAGATGGTGTATTTTTTTGGGCAAATCTACCAGATAAAATCTTCTGTAAAATGTTAAAAAGCAAAAATGTTTAAGATGCTCATGACCTGAGCCATATACAATGAAATGAATTATATAATGGGATTCTTTTATCCATAGTCCTTGGTATTCCCACCAACCAAACTTCATTTGCCTGACTGTCCTGGGTAAGAAGTTTGGGGAAGACGCTGACTAGATTATATGATTCAGCTATGTGAGACTATTAACAGGGTTGATTGGGATTTGCTATCCTGCTGGGTATAAAATCAGGAGCAGGAGCAAAAAGAGTGGGAGGTGCCCTTTGAATTCTGAGATTCCTGTACCACTTTCATCCACGAGACAGCTGTGGTACCAAAAGAATGGCAGAGTATCCACAGCAGCAGAATCAGAAGCCACAGCATGAAACAGCAATGAACTTCCCAGCCTGCAAAGCAAGGAAAGTTGAGTGCTTTAGGACCAGCTGTTGCTTGTGGAGTATGGTGCCTTGGGCATTTAATTGGGAAAGCTGGGTTTTGTTCATCCATGGAGCTGGAGCTAAGTGTCATCAGAATGAGGTTTACAGTAGAGTGGCATGCCCTGTGGACATTTACTGGGAGCTCTAAAAGAACCTTGTGTAACATTGCACAAGCAGAACAGAGGCTACACCAACAGGATGATAATCAGAGAAGCGTATCTATGGGCATGGCAAAGAGGAAACTTTCCTGACTAAATAACTATATCCAGACCATTTCTCATATGAATTGCTACCTATTGGGTTCCCTAATAATACCCATAATCATTAGCATTGTCTGCTAGTTCTGTGTGGGCATTGCAATGAATTATAAAACCAAGAAGAAAAGTAGGGAGTGTAGTAAGAGACAGGGCAATAAAAGCAGAGAATTTTGTGGGAGACACAGCATGGTGGTATTTTAAATCACCTCAAACTTGTGTGAAATCCAGAAAATGAATAAGGAAGACAAAGGAAGAATTGAAATTTGAATTATCAATGTGACGAAGACTCGTGTACATACAATGGGTTGCCAAAGAATGAAAAAATCTGTATCAGAAAAAAAGACAACCTGACTACTCCTTAGTAGTGAGAAGGGCAACATTTTATCTCATGTACCTGAACTATCTTCTCAGGAGTGACCAGTGTGTGAAGAAAGATACCATGCGTGGTAGAAAGTCAAAGAAAAAGAAGACCCTCAGTGATGTGTACTGACATAGTCACTACAAACTTGAAAATGTTAGGGAGGATGGCCTAGTAAAGGGTAGTGAGTGAGTTATTTTGTTTTGTTTTCTTGGAGAAAAGGTTATTATGACTCAGATTCAACCATACACCATAATGAAGGCAGTTTTATTATCTCTATGTAACATATTAGCAATAAGGTACTTATGGCTAATAAGACATCAAACACTAGAATACATATCATCCAATTCCCAAGGCTGATCTTCTAATCTCAAGACCTAGGACTTTTTGTCTCTCAGAATCATTCATGTGGGAAGGTGCTTCAAAAAGCTCCAGAAAAAAATGAAAATAAAAGTCAATGGACTCTTGCCAGGAACTTTTAAATTCCCTCCGTGTGCCTTGTAACATCCACATTGAACTGGTTATCCAAAAAAAAGTAACATTTTAGACTACTGTTAATATCTATTTATTTGAAGATTCTGTGGGCAAAATATTGAATGATACAGGATGCATCAAACAAAGATGCAAAAAATACAGAGTCATTGTACCCAATTCTACATTCAAATATTTCAAGGATATGAACTAATGGTACTTAATAAAGAAGTTCAACCTATGCTAAAAGCATTAGTAGACACAAGCCTCCAGGAATTGAAGGAATATGAGTAGAAATATTTCATTAAGACGATAACTCACTAGAAGTACTCACTTGTCTATGCCAGGAAATTTGAAAACAACTACTTGACCAAGGTGAACCAAAAGAATGTTCAATTTTTTAATTTTTAAATCATTTTATTGGGATATCATACAACTCATCACAACCCATACATGCATCCATTGTGTGTCAAGCACATTTGTACATTTTTTGATCTCATCATTCTCAAAACATTTGCTTTCTACTTAAGCCCTTGATATCAGCTCCCCATTTTTCTCCCTACCTCATGAACCCTTGATAATTTATAAATTATCACTATTTTGTTCTATTTTACATTGTTCAATGTCTCCCTTTATCCACTTCTCTGTTGTCCATACCGCAGGGAGAGGATTATCTGTAGATTCTTACCATTGGTTCCCCCTTTCTATCCTATCTTCCCTCCACACTCCAGTATCGCCACTCTCACCACTGGCCCTGAAGGGATCATCTGTCCTGGATTCCCTGTGTTTCCGGTTCCTATCTGTACCAGTATACACCTTCTGATCTAGTCGGATTTGTAAGGTAGAATTGGGATCATGAGAGTGGGGAGGAGGGAGGGAGAAGCATTAAAGAACTAGAGGAAAGTTGCATGTTTCATCATTGCTACCCTGCACTGACTTACTTGTCTCCTCCCTGCGACCCTTCATTATGGGGATGTCCTGTTACCTACAAATGGACTTTGGATTCCCAATCTGCTGCTGATGTGCAGTTATCAAAAGATATAGAGGGGGGGAAAGAGGGGAAAAGATATAGAGTCTGGGGTCCTAAAGGCCTGAAGGTAAACAAGCGACCACCTGGAAGCCCATGTGGAAGAAGCACACCAGCTTGAGTGACCACAAAGGGTTGAAGGGATCAGATAGCACACATCAAAGAACCAAAAATCATATCATTTTAGGTGAATGTTCAAATTTTATAACAACATCATTGATATCATATGTAAGTATAAGTTTTCTGGACATTATCCAACAACAGTTGCAGCAGTACACTGACAGGCAGCTTCCGGGGATTCAGACCAGATTCAGAAAAGGACATGGAACAAGAGATATAATTTGTGATATCAGATGGATCCTGGCTGAAATCAGAGAATATCAGAAAGCTGTTTACTTTTATTTTATTGACTGTGTCAAGGCATTTGACTGTGTTGAACAACACAAACTATGGATAGCCTTAAGAAGACTGGGAATCCCGGTACACTACTGTGTGCGCGTTGTTGCTTCTGACTTAAATCAAGAGGCAGTTGTGTGAACAGAAGAAAAGGTGTGCATCAGGTGTGCATCCTCTCATCATGTTTCTTCAATCTGTATGCTGAGCAAATCATCAGAGAGGCTGGCTTATATGAAGAAGGAGCTAGCATCAGGATTAGAAAAAGGTCTATTTTTAATAACCTTCAATATGGAGATGACACAACCAAGTTAGCTGAAAGTAAGACTTGAAGCACTTACTGGTGAAGATCAAGGATTGCTGATTTCAGTATAGACTGTACTCTTCATATTGTGCAACCATTATTGCAAATAATTTACCAGATTATTCCCCCATATTAACATAAACTTAACACCCCTTAAGCTAAAAATCTTCCTGTTTCACCCATGGTAACCACTGGTCAAATTTGATTTCTTTTTTTTTTCTTTTAGTAGTTTCTTGATATAAAATTCACATGTCATACACTTCCATAGTTGTCATTTTTTTAAGAGTTGAATATAACCATAATCAATGTTAGTGCCTCCTCTCCCTTCCCACATTCACTGTTTGTTCCCCAGTTCCCCTCACTCTCCTTAACCCCAGTCCCTGAAAAAGCATTGCATCAATTATTACCTGTATGCATCCACTCCATCTGTGTCACATAAACTGGGAACCTAACATTAAAAAAAGTAAAACAAAACAAAGAGAAGAAAGTAATAACAATATAGAATAAGAAAGAAAAATCCAGCAACAATATTTTAAAAGTGAGAGAAAAAATTTCTGTCATGGAACAAATGAGTAATTTTGAGCTTAAAACAAATTCAAGTTGGATTAAGAGGAAGGTCAACTAACCAAGTATACTATACCATGTATCGACCAATTCACCATACTCAAATTGACAATAATCACCCTCTGATAAAGTTGTCCTAGTCTTTTGCCTAAGGCTACAGAGAATCTGCCAGAAACTTAATCTGACTGGATACTCAGCAGATGGATTGGGAGGCTCTATCTGTCCTCAATAGCCTTCTAAAAATTGAATGTTCATGATTTAAGCTCTGATATTTTTCCCTTCATCATATTTAGATTTTGCTATTGTCATCTTTGGATCCCACAGTCTGGTGCACTTCAATTTAGTTGGTGCCTCACCTAGATGATTACTTGCTTGAATACAAGACCCACACGTTAAGACCCCACACGTAATTCTGATTGGCAGCGAGACACCATCTGGTTTCTTCACCCCACTTTGCTGCAACACCCTTATCTTCAGTGATCTCTTCTTCATGAATGTGTGTATCAAGCAGAGTCATATTACAAGAACTAACTGTTCTTGGATTGGGGCTAGAAATTAAGTGGGAGCCCAGATTCCATCTGCATGTCCTCTTGTGAATTTGTTTTGATAATCTTTGATTTCAACCTGAACTTACATATGAGTAATTTATGGTCTAATCCATAACGGGGCGCTGGCCTGTTTTAGCTGCACTGGTTCTTCACTGTCTCTTCACACAAATGTAGTCAATTTGATTTCTGTGCATTCTATCTGGAGAATTACATGTGGTTAGCTGCTATTTGTGTTGTTGAAAAAAAGATAATTGCAATGAAGCCCACTGTCTTGCAAGATTCTATCACTCAGTCTCTAGCTTCATGTCTATCACCAAGACCATATTTTGCAACTGCTGTCCTTTCTTTTTGTGACCCACTTTTGGACTTCAGTCACCAAGAGTTACCATCCTAATCAGGATGATTTATGCTTGATAAATTTCAGACTGAAGACTTTGGTAGAATTCTTTGATTTCTTCATCATCAATTAAAGTGGTTGGTGCTTACATTTGGATAAATTTATACTGACAATTACCTCTGATTCAGGCAGGCATTATTCTATCATATACATCATTATATTTCAAGATAGAGCTTGTTATATCCTTTTTGATAATGAATGTCAACCATAAGATTTTCTGATTCCAAAGGTCCAATACCAGTCCATCCCATCTCACTATTGCCTAGAATATCTCATTTTTATGACATCTAATGTTGCTAGAGTCCTACTTCATACATTCCAAGTTCTGGTTATTAATATTTGCAGCTATTTTTTCTCATTATGAGCCATGTCCCATCAGCAAAAGATAGCCCCCAAAACTTTACTCCTACAAACTTTACTCCATCATCATGGTCCATTCTACTTTGAGAAGACAGTTCTTCAGTCATATTTTTTTTCAATCATTTTATTGGGGGCTCATACATTGTATTTCACAATATATAAATAAGCATACTCATCAAGCACCCTCACATGTCCACTTCTATTATTGTTCTCCAATCATCCACCTTTTCCCTTAAGGCCCTAGTATCGGCTTTTCCATTCCTTCCCCTCTTCCCCTGGTCTCTCCTCCCAACCAAACCTCAATACTTTATACATTGTTATTGTTTTATCATATCGTACACTGCCCGACCTCTCCCCCAACCCACTCCTTTGATGCCCGTCCTTCAAATAGGAGCTCGCTCAGTCATATTTTAAGTGCCTTGTAATCTGAGATTCTCTACCAGCACTAGTTCTGGCAATGTTGTGTTACTGCTTATTTAGGTTTTCCCTATCTAACAATATTTTAATTCTATCCACTGAGTTTTCTGCATCAAACTGCTGGAGTGGATAATCTGTTCCTTCTTCGTAGTCTATTTTTTAATCCAGAAGATCTGCTAAAACCTCTTCACTTCGGGTGGCTCTTCTGGTCTTTGAAGTACCACTAACATAGCTTCCAGCATCACAGCAATGCATGCCACCACAGATTGAAGGCCATGAGTATTCAACAACAACAACAACAAACAACAAACATCTTAGCAAGCCAAGGAACTGGGAAGGCAAGGAAAAGGGGGGGAGAGAAGTCTCACTCTTTCTCCATAACTGGGTACAGTTGAGTCTACACCATCTTGCTCATTAGCTCCCTGACACTAAGCACATTTCCTAGGCTCAGTGACCTTATGTCTCAAACAAAGTACTCAAAGAATGCTATCCCAACCTTGCTGAATGACTGCGACACTCTAAAGGAATACTGATCATGCTGTGAAAACAAAGTTAAAGATAGCATAGTCTGATGTTGATCTTTTACATTTATTTCTTGTGAAGGAAGGTAAATAGCCTAGTTGTTCCTAAGCAGGATTTCTGCTAGTGTTTCCTGGTCCTTTCAACAGAGATGTAAACATCAAGCCCTCAGAATTAGCTTGAGTTCCAAATGTGAAGATTTCCACATTACTTCTTTGTACATGTATGGAATCACATCTTTAATAATCAACAACAATATTTTGTTAAATTTATATATAACAAATCCTCCCCTGTAGCTCTCCTGCTAAAAGCAATGGAACTAATGATTAAAGGTTCCAAGTATTGCGGCCAGATGCTTCTGCCCCAGAATTACAACACTGCCCCATACTAGATCTGTGGTATGAGACATTATACCTCTGTGTTTCTTTATTTTGAAAGCAGGGATAAGAACAATACCCAATGCATCTTCTTTGAAATGGAGATAGCATTAAGTAAGCAATATACAAGTATACATTTATCAAGTATCTATCATGTGTAACGAGAGAGAGAGAGAGGAGAGAGAGAGAGAGAGAGAAAGAGAGAGAGAGAGAGAGAAGGCCCCTCAAGGCAACAGATTGACACAGTAGTTACAAAAGTGGGCTCAAAGGTAACAGTTGTGAGCATGGTGCAGATCTGAATAGAGTTTCTTTAGGGTGCACATCAGGGAGCTATGATTTTGGTGACCAACTGGACTGCACCTAACAACAACATGTGTAATAATTTCAAAGTTTATAAAAGAAAGCATTCCCTTAAGAGAATTCATGAGTAAATTCTACCCCCACCCCGCCCTTATTAAACTCAAACCTTAGCGAGTTGTTGTGAGGGGCCATAAAGCCGGTTCCAACTCCCAGCAATCCATGAGAGTTGGAGGGCAGACAATCCCGATGGGTGAGACTTAGCTGTCAGCCAAGGGGTGGCCTGACAACCGGATCTCTTTCCTTGTGGATTTCTAAATGACCAAAAGACAAGAATGGATCTCCTATGCCTGAGGCCAACATTTTGATGATCCACTAATAAACCAGCCACTGAAAATTCAGGTCAGGGATATGAGGAAAAACTGAACAAACTCCTGTCAACCTTGTGGGAACACAGGGCTAGATGCTACACTTTTAAAACAAACAAAAAAAGCTCCCTTCCCTCTGAAACACAAGAGAAAGCTGCCTTTAATGAATGCCGGTAACCAGGATCCGAGAAGAGAATGGAGGAATCATATTGTGTTTTCATCTGGTGCTGTTGGCTTTGGGGAGTGGCTGGAGGCCTCAAAGGCTCTGTTTTTCAGTCTCAGAGTCAGTTCAAAGATATAAGCCCAGGGGTCTTAGAGAGACATGTCGCATCTCTCTGCATTAGCCTCTGATACTACCAGAGGGGGGTGGGGACTGAATCACCCCTTGAAAATGCAGGACATGGTGAGTCACAGACTAAAACTCTTGGTAGGAGGGAGAGAAAGGCAGTAGCAACGATACAGTACTTTTTGTTCATAACTTCCCAACATCTCCTATGAGACAGGGATAACCAACCCCCTTTACCAGTTTGCAAATGAGAACACTGAGGTTCAGAGATGTTAGTTAACTTTACCAAGGTCACATGTTAGTAAGTAGAGGGGGCAGAATTAGAATCCAGAGCCCACATGCTGAGTAACTTGGCACTACTGCTCAAGTGTGCTTCAAAGGGGTGAGGAGTGATCACTTCAATATAAAACTATTCCTAAGAGCCTTCAAAAGCTAACTATACCTCATGGAAGTAGAAGGAAAAGTAGGAGCCCAGTATCTCCTATAATATCTGAATCTCTTTGGCACCTTCACTGTGAAGGCATCACCTAACCACTGCTCTCATAAATCGAATTGAATAAGCAATAAAACTTGACACTGACCTTAGCTATTTTATAAGGCATCTCTTTTCTCTTGAACAGTATGAACTATAGTAAGTTCTTTACTGATTAGAAATAGAACTCCCTCAAATTTTTATCTTTTGATCTTATTTCTGTCCTTCAGGGGTGTAACAGGATAAACCCAACTCCTCTTCCACATAACTTTCCAGATACTTTTAAAACAGCAACATTGGTTCCTTCAAATGTAATAGTTATGCCCTCACCCTCACCCTAAAAATAAAATAAAAACAGCATTTACTTACTTACTTGATTTTCTTCTCAATATACATTGCCTGAATACCCATCTGCTACCTATGTGCTGAGGGACTAAGAAGCTTAAATTCTAAAAGAGGCGATAAAAATATACACAAATAATTATGGTACAAGGTAGAAAATTATGAAATGATAATACCTGAGAGAATGCTGTGCAGGTTTTGAGGAGAGAGCTTCTTCAGCTGGTGGATATGTGAAGATGACATAGAGGAGGCAGTGTTCCCACCTGGTTTTTGAAGAGTGGGAAGTATTACTGACCATCTGCTGTTCCCACAAACTGAGTTGTCAGGTGCTTATAGTTCGTGTGATGATGAGAGTACAGAACTTAGCTGGCTCTGCCACCTCCTTTTCCTTGCTTGTAAAGGGGACCTAGCAATACCTAACAGATAGTACTGAGAGAGCCCTCGTGGCTGCAAGCCACAAGGCCAGTGGTTCAAACCAACCAGGCACGCTTTGGGATAAATTTGAATCTGTCTGCTTCTGTGAAGATGTGCAGCCTCAGGAACTCTATGGTGCAGTTCTACTCTTCCACATCCTAGCATCACTAGGAGTTAGAATATTAACTATGTCTGAGCAGCCATGAAGATTAGATGCAAAGTTTGCAAAGATGACAATGAAAAGGAAATCCCTAGAGGTGCACAAAATTGTTAAGCCCTGTTATCTTTGAAGATTACTCAGACATATCCGCAATATCTTGAGAGACCTGATGACAGAGAGGGTTATGTGCTGGGCTTCTAGCCACAAGATTCAGCAGCTTGAAATCACCAACCACTCAGATGAGACTCTCTGCTCCTGTAGAGAGGGTAGCATCCCAGAAGTCCACAGGGGCTCTTCGACCCGTCCTGTAAGATCACTACGGGAGTGGGGACGGTCTTGATGGTCATGAATAGAGTTCGCTTTGAGAGGAATCAAAAGACACTTTTGACAAACATTCCATCAAGAAGCTTCTATTCCAATGTAGACCAAGGAAGGAGATGGAACATCGCTTCCAGTCAGTTCATTGCAGATTGATCCTCTGTGGAGAATTTACCTTTCTGTCCCAGCTATGCTAATTTTACTTACAGTATTCTTATGTAGATGCAAGAATCACCTGGGGATCTTGTTAAAATGTAGATTCTGATTCAGTATATCTGGAGTGGAAATGTATTTCCCAGCAGGGATAAGGCAGGCATGAACCAGTCAGATACTCTGGAAAACTACAATGCTAAAACCAAGCAGAATGTGGCCTAAATGGAAGCCAGGGCATCCAAATAGCAAATCCAGTTCTTCAGGACCACCAAATTACAGAATAATCCTGTCATGTGTGATCAAAAAGTAGATCAACAGCTCAAATATATTATCAGCCACCTAAGCTTTTGGAGAGGAAGCCCCCGCTGAGAAATAAAGACTCTTGAGACGTGTTTGAAAGGTTTTTCCTGCAGCTAGAGCTTCACTAATTGATATCCAGACATCAGCAACCACTCCATCTGGCTCATGATTAGCTCCATCTGAGAATGGAGAACCTGCCTGCATGCAGAGGTAAGGGCCCAATGAAGAGCGCTGAGAGAGGTGCCTATGAGATTTTCTGCAAAGTCATCCAAGACACCTTTTTGCTCCCAATCTAGTCACATAGACACAACTTAGCTTAGACCACAAAATGTTGTATGTCCACACATCAATCAATAGGCATTGGTGGAATACTACATGAATCAGGGCCCTTTCCTGTGTAAGGGAGAGAAAACACCGAGTAAAACTGGCTTAAATACTCATACAATGTCAATTGGCCTCTCTGTCTAAAAAGTCTGCAGTAGATCCTGGCCTGAGGCTGACTGGATGTAGCTACTCGAGGAAAAGCATAAGGAGTTTGTCTCCTTCCACCAAGCTCTAAACAGTTTCATTCTAGTTGAACCCCCAGTTGAGATTCTGCCTTTAAACCCAAGGTAAATTGAAATAGAATCTATATTTTACCAAAATCCTCAGAAATTTTCTTATAGATCTCCATGTGATATATAGGTAGAGATAGATACGTACATTCAAATCACCTGAGAATTTTTTTTGAACCATAAAATCTGATTCAGTATGTCTAGAATGAAAGTACCAGTTCTCAGCAAGTTATTAAACCAAAATGGGTCACTTTGAAATCCTGTCACTCCAATCTTTATCATTGGCTTCTGTATTAGTCTGGGTAGACTAGAGAAACAAATTCATAAACACATATATGTATATAAGAGAGAGTTATATATAAAGGGTAATTGTAAATTTAGAAAACATCCCAGTGTAGTCCAGATCAAGTTCAATATCAGCCCATATGCCTGAATGTAATCTACAAAGTCCTCTTTAGTCTCATGAAACACATACAATGATGCCAAATGCAGAACAATCACAAGCCAGTGGATAGAAAGCCTTTGGATCCAGTGGTGGTGTAAGCTTCTCAACAGAGGCAGGCGTCTCCACGTGGCTTCTCTAGATCCAGGTTTCTTGCTGCATCTGGGCAGGTCCATGTGGCTTCTCCTCAAGGATGTCTGACAAGGAGTCAGTCTTGTCAATCAAAAGTCTCCAAGGAAGTGAACTGAGAAAATTTCCCCTGCTTCCAAGGAAGACATGCCAGGTTCCCCAGAGTTCTCAGAGGAGACGGCCGTTGGCCACACAGAGGTCTCATTGGCAATCTCCACATTGACAGGCTAGATTCTAACCCTACACTCTTGTCCTCAAATTGACACCAGATTGGGTGACTTCCACAGCTTCTCTCTTTTCTTTGGGGGCGGGGGGGGCGCTAGTGAGCTCTCTTAGTTACATCTTCAAAATTTCAAGCCTGACAGGAAAAAATAAAACTGAATCTCTTTCCAGCAAAAGACTCAGAATAAGCTGTGATTGGATAGACACTGAACAGGGACTTGGGATAAATATGTTATCAGTGTCTATCCACAGCCGTCTCCTCTGAGAACTCTGAGGAATCTGATGCGTCCACTTCTCCCTGTCCCCCCCTCCCCCACCCCCACGGTTTTGGCAAACCTGATTTCTTGGTGTTAACACCTGGTCTTTTCCAGTTTGGATCACAGGCCAGACTACTCCCCTTAGTCTAGGGCAATTATATCTGCTGCACCTAGCTGGGAGAGCCCCACCCTGTGCCCAGTAGCCCAAGGTTGGAGAAGCCCATCCACCCTCTACTTGGGTATTTTCCAGTCAATCTCTTACAGAGGAATTCCAGTTTGTGTGTTGGGGAGAGTTCTTCATTGTCCTCTGGGGGTCCGTCTGACTGAGGAATCTTCCTCCCACCTTTCTTGAGTCTTGTATGGCCCAGGGCAATTCTACCTGCACTGGCCAGTTTCACTCTGCTGCAGGAACCACTGCCCAGCTTCCGTGGCAATATGACTGATCTAGGCAGTTCCGCCCACAATTCATGGAGTGGGTAGCCCATCGGCCTTCTATGGCGCATCCCTGGCAGTAGGCACTCCCCAGCCCCCGCGCACCTCCTACAGTGCTCCAGACTGTCGTGGCCTACACCACCCTGGCTCCTGGTGAGATTGTCCAGTGCAGCACCATCCTTGTGGGTCCACAACAATCCAACGAGTGGTGCCTGAGAGGAATAGCCAACTTGCCCTCCAGATAACAGAATACTGGTTCACTAGAGAAAGATTGAAGTCACAAAATGATAAAGTGTTAGGCTAATTCCATAGCGAAATTAGTCATAGAAAGTCTGAAGACACATTCCTGTAATTCTCCTAGAGAGAGCCAATGCTCTTCGAGTCCCTGCAAAATGACACCTGGTTCTTTAAAAACAATGCAACACAAACAGCAATCAGCCCCAACAACCTCAATGTCCTACAATTAGACAATCTAACTTGATATCTACAGAGCTTTACATCTAAATACCAAAAAATTCATATTATTTTTAAGCCCTCATGGCACATATTTGAAGATAGACCACACGCTGGGGCATAAGGTGAATCTACATAAATTTAAGCAAATTGACATCATACAGACCTCTGTCTCACAGACCACTGTGCCATAAGGTTGAAAACTAACAGAAGGAAGATGAAGAAAACAAGAGCAAATAATTGGAGGATTAATAACTCCCTATTGCAAAATGAGTGTGTACTGGCCCAGATCAGAGAAGAAATTAGGAAAGTTCTAGAAACCAATGAGAATGAAACCATGACATACCAAAACTTATGGGATACAGCAAAGGCAGTAATCAGAGGAAGTTTCATAGCAATACATGCACACCTGAAAAAGAAAAAGAGTCTCATAACTGATATGTTGGCACAGAATTTACAATGACCAGAGCAGAGAAAGCAGGATAATCCCACTAATAGCAAAAGAAATAATAAAAATCAGGTCTGAGATTCAGGTGAGAGAAAATAAGAAAACAATGAGAAAAATTAATGCTGCTAAAAGTTGGCTCTTTGAAAGAATTAACAAAATTAACAAACTGCTGGCAGACTTAACCAAAGAAAAGAGGGGGAAATTTTCAATAACAAGAAGAGGGATGAGAGAGTGGACATCAAAAATGACGCTAATAATATCAAAAAAATAATTACACAGTACCACAAAGGACTAGACTCCAATAAATTCAACAACTTGGAAGACATGGACAAATTCTTGGAAAGACAGTCCCTCCCTAGACTATCCCCAGTGGAGGTCAAGAATCTCAACAGACCCATAACAATAGAAGAAATAGACAAGGTTATCAAGGGATTAGCAACAAAAAAATCACATGGACCAGGTGGCTTTACAGGAGAATTCTACCAAACATTCAGGGAAGAACTGGCACCAATCCTACACAAACTCTTCCAAAACTTAGAAAAAGATGGCAAAGTCCTGAATTCCTATGAAGCTAGTGTAACACTGAAACCAAAACAGAGCTAGGAACCCACAGGAACTGAGAACTACAGACCAATATCCCTAATAAATATTGATGCAAAAATTGTTAATAAAATACTGGCCAATAGAATACAAAAGTATATAAACAAATAATTTATCATGACCAAGTGGGGTTCATACCCAGATTCAGGGGTGGTTCAACATACGAAAGACCATTAGTATCATTCACCACGTTGACATGAAAAACTATAAGAATCACATGATGATATCAATAGATAGAGGAAAGGCATTTGACAACATCCAACACCAATTTTGTTTAAGACACTTGAGAAGATAGGAATAGAAGGAAGATTCCTGAAGAAAATACAAGCTACATATCAAAAACCAACAGTCAACGTGATAGTCAATGGAGAAAAGATTAACACAATTCCACCGAAAAAGGGGCGCAGACAAGGATGTCCCTTGTCCCCACTCTTATTTAATATTGTCCTGGAGGTTTAGCTAACAGCATAAGGCAAAGGAAAGCTATCAAAGGTATGCACCTGGGGAAGGAAGAGGTGAAATTATCGCTATTGGCAAATGATATGATTTTGCATATGGAAAACTCCAAAAGGTCCACAAGGTGAGTACTAGAAGCAATAGAGGAGTATGACAGAGTGGCAGGACACAAGATCAACAACCAGAAGTCTATCTGACTACTATACAAATCAGATAAGACCACAGAAGAGGGGATTTAAAAAAAAAGAGGTATTCTTCACAATAGCAAGCACAAGTTAAAATATCCAAGGATATACATGACTAAAAGAACAAAAGATCTATATGACAAAAATTGCAGAACACTATTAGAAGAAACCAAGAGGGACTTCAATAAATGGAAGAATATCTAATGCTCATGGATCCAAAGATTCAATATAGTAAAGATATCAGTTCTACCCAAAGCACTATATAAGTTTAATGCAATTCCAATATAATTACCATCATCTTTATTCAAAGAAATAGAAAAGATGACTACCAACTTCATATGGCAGGGGAAGGAATCCAGAATTAGCAGAGAACTTCTCAAGAAGGACACCATGGGCAGGGGGGTGGGATTGCTTTACCTGACTTTAGCACATACTATACAGCCACAGTGGTCAAAACAGCGTAGTATTGACATAATGATAGGTATTCAGACCAATGGAAAAGAACTGAAAACCCAGAAATAAAAACATCAGCATACAGACAACTGATCTTTGATAAGGGCTCAAAAAATATCACATGGGAAATTGAAGCCCTTTTCAACAGTGGTGCTGGAAAAAAAAATGGATATCTACATGTAGAAAATGAAGCAAGACCCTTATCTTACTTGATGCACTAGAATAAACTCAAGATGGATCACAGGCCCCGAAGTAAAACACCAAACTATTAGGGCATCAGCAAGGGAATTGGGAATAGCCTGAGAATTTTGGCACAGGGATTACATAGGCTATCAGAAATGGGGAAGGACACTAACACAGAGGAGGCACAAATAGACATGTGGGATATACTAAAGATAAAATACCTGTGTATATTGAAAGAATTTACCAAGAGAGTAATAAGAAAGCCCACAGACTAGAAAAACATCTTTAGCAATATCAGATCAGATAAAAGCCTTAGATTAAAATCTACAATACACTGATAGCATCCAAAAAGAACAAAATTAACTGCCCACTGAGGAGGTGGGCAAAGGATATGAACAGCGGTTTCACAGAAGCAGAAATTTGAATGATCAATAAACATATGAGAAAATGTTCCCAATCATTAGCCATAAGAGAAATGTAAGTCAAAACAATAGAGACCACCTAACACCCTCAAAGTATAGCCCTATTAAAAAAATCAGAAAGCAACAAGTGTTTGGGGTGGGGAGATTGGAACTCTTATCCACTGCTGGTGGACCTGTAGGTATGTACAGCCACTATGGAAATCAATTTAGTGATATCTAAAACAAATGGAAATTGAGTTACCATATGACCCAGCCATCCCCCTACTGGGCATATACCAGAAGAGGCAAGCAACAAACCATGACCAGACATCTGTGCTCCAATGTTCATCACAGCACAGTTTACAATTGCAAGGAGTTGAAAAAAATCCAAACATCCATCAACTGAGAAATGGATTAAAACGCTGTGGTGCATACATACAATGGAGTACTATGCATCTCTGAAAAGCAGTGATGAATGAATGAAACACATTACCGCATGAGAAGAACTGGAAGAAATTAAGCTAAGTGAAGTTAACCAAAGCACAGAAGGGTGTGTACAAACATTATTCCGCTGAGGTAAGCTTAACTTTTAAAAAATGCAAAAGGGGCATCAGGAAAAAGCTGATGTACACAGAAATTCCTGGGGGGAGGCCCAGGTAGTATGGCAGGGGCCAGACCAAATTCATGGCTATATATGGTAGCCAACTAGGAGGAAGCAGAAGTTGATGTGTAGAGAGGGAATGGGGTACTAAAATACCCAAAAGGAATATATTGTTTTTATCTCCACAGGGAAAGAGGGACCAAACTTAAACCCAGTATTCCAGGATGTGAATGCAGCATGACGACATGGAGTGGGGAACCAAAGGTGTGATCTGAGCGTCCAACCCCAATCCCAACTACAGGAGCAGCTGTCTCTCCTGCAGGGGAGTTTTCTTTGATGGTCAGCACTGAAGCTGCAGTTTGGGGAATGAGATATGCCTGACCAGAGCACATGAGAACAAATGAGGAGGGAGGAAGAGAGAATAGAGTGCATCCTGGCCCACCGAGCTTTCAGGACAATATTCCCACTCAGAAGAGCCAATACACAGAGAGAATCATATGGCTGGCTCCACTTTGAAATATGGCTTCCCTTACTGAACCAAGATACTTCAGGGACAATAATGGAGAAACATAGTCAGGATTATACCCTATCTGACCCAACCACATCATGGCAAAACACTAAGGGTGTGCAACATACCATGGAGTTCCCAAAGGAGTACCAAGCATATACTCTGGGACCAGAGTGTGGCACCCCATCCTACTCAATCAGGGAACACTCCAGAAGGTTAACAAACAGACCTTGAACTACTTACAGGTTTTTATTTCATTTTTTCTTATTTATATATATTTGATATTGGGGTTTTTTTGTTGTTATTATCATTTTATTTTCTTTGGTTGCTTCATCTTAGGATGCCTGGGGGTTTTTTGTACATAGTCTTAGCTCTGCAGGTCTATCTAGATAAGATAGTTTGGATGAACAGTCTGGAGGTGAAAATGATGGGACTGATGGTTCGGAGGAGGGGGAGACAAGGGAGATGGAGAGGAAGGGGAAAGAAGGTGGTGTTGACCGGTCCAGGCATGAGGGAATAACAAGTGATTCAAAATCAGTGACAAGGTGAGTGTGAGAGGCCCGATAGGGATTGAGCAAGAGTAATGTAAGATAGAAAATACAGAAACCCAAATGGAGGCTGAGCATGACAGGGGTACAAGAGGAAAGTAAAAGGAAATAAAGGAAAGAACTGGAGGATAAAGGGTATTTATAGAGATCTAAATACAGGCATGTACATAGGTGAATATATTTATATATGATGATGAGGAAATAAATCAATGTGCATGTACTTACAGGGTTAGTATTAGGACAACAAATGGGCATTGGACCTCCACTCAAGTACTTTCTCAGTGCAAGAACATTCTGTTCTATTACATTGGCATTCCATGATGATCATCATGCCAACACAATCAATGAAGACAAATGTGTGCATAGCAAGGGTGGTGAAGAAAGCTGATGGTGCCCGGCTTTCAAAAAATGTAGTGTCTAGAGTCTTAAAGACTTGAAAGTAAACAAGCAGACATCTAGCTCAGAAGCAACAAAGGCCACATGGAAGAAGCACACCAGCTTGTGGGACCAGAAGGTGTCAAAGGAATCAGTTAGCAGGCTTCAAGAACTAAAAAGCATAACATTGCGTGCTCACTTTTTTGATATGATTGCTGATGACAAATTGTGCATAATCAAAGATGGTGAAGAAAGCCGATGGTGCCCAGCTATCAAGAGCTGTAGCATCTGGGGTCTTAAAGGTTTCAGTAAACAAGTGACCATCCAGCTCAAAAACAACAAAGCCCACATGGAAGAAGTACACCAGCCTGTGTGACCACAAGGTGTCCAAGAGAATCAGCATTAGGCATCAAAGAACTAAAAATTATATCATTAGAAATGAGGGGATGTACAGATTATGGATCCAAAGCTTATCAATAGGTGAAGCGACATCCCCTTACAGACAGATTGAAGGGAGTTGACAAGCCAGTCAGGGTACAACATAGTAACAATGAAATATGCTACTTTCCTTTAGTTCTCAAATGCTTCCTCCCACCCTCTGTCATGCTCCCAATTCTACCTTGTATATCTAGCTAGATGAGATGTGCACTGGATCCAGAACATGGAGAATTCAGAATTCAGGTCGTGATCCCTTCATGACCAGTGGTGGGAGTGGTGATACCAGGATGGTATTGGGAGGGTGAAGTAGAAATGGGGAACCAATTTCAGGGATCTACATATAACTTCCCCTCTGGGTTATGGACAACAGGGAAGTGGTGAAGGGACACATCAGACAGTGTATGATATGAAAAAGTAATAATTTGTAAATTATTAAGGGTTTGTGGGGGAAGGGAGGGGGAGAGAGGGGAAATATGGGGAGCTAATACTGGGGACCTAAGTGGAGGGAGGGTGTTTCGAGAGTGATGATGGCAACAAATGTGCAAATGTAGTCTGCAAACAATTGATGTATGTATTGATCATGATGGGAGTTGTATGAGCCCCCAATAATATTATTTATTTTTTAAAGAAGGGGAAAAGAGAAGCTTATACCAAGGACTCAAGTAGAAAATATTTTATAAATGAAGATGGTAGCATGTGTACAAATGTGCTTGATACAAATCATGTATGGAATGTTATTAGAGCTGTGTGTTAGGGTAGACTAGAGAAACAAATTCACAAACACACATATGGATATAGGGTAAAGGTTTATATACAAGAGGAATGGAACATTGAGAAAGCATCCCAACCCTGTCCAGTCCAAAGTCATAATCCGATA
>PVJH01029491.1:0-25971 GCA_004026705.1 Nesogale talazaci
AGCACCAATCTTTTGGATTAACCTTCCTCCCCTTATCTTTTGTCACCCAGAATCCTTTGAAATACAATATTATCTTGCTAGATGCCTGATTTCACAGTGGTTATACATTGGTCAGCTAACCCTAAAGGCCAACAGTTGCAACCTCTCAGAGAAAAGGGAAAGATGAGACTTTCTATTCTCATAAAGATTTAAAGTCTCTGAATCCTGATTATTAGAACTACATGCTCTTGTGTTGAGGGAAAACTCGAGTAGGGGCCCCATGTCCATCTGCCTTCTTAATAGTAGGGGCCCCATGTCCATCTGCTTTCTTAATAGTAAACCTATAAACATATGCACATAGATATATTTCCCCATCACCATATATACACATATTTACATATGTACATATCTGAATTTAGAGCTCTATAAATGCCCTTTGCCTCCTTGCTCTTTCCTCTATTTCCTTTTATTTCCCTTTTGTCCCACTATCATGCTCAGGCTTCATTTGGGTTTCAGTAATTCCTCTTGGCTACACTGCCCTTGTTCAAGTCCTCCCAGGCTTCCTACACCCTCCTCGCAGCCACTTGTTGTTCCCTTGTCCCTGGGTTAATTAACACCTACTTCCTTGTCCCCTCATTTCCCCCTTCTCCCATGTACCTCCAGAACTGTCACTCCGTTGTTTTCATCTCTGATTTCTTTATTCCACCAATTTTACCTAGATAGACAAGCAGAGGTAATAATATGCACAAACACAAGACACCATCAATAATCTGGCATTCTGAGATGTAAACCCTCCAGACACAATAGCTGAAGACAAAATGGGTGCACAAGCTAATGTGGTGAAGAAAGCTGCTGGTGCCTGGCTAAGAAAAGATAGGCTCTGGTCTTAAAGGCTTGAATGTAAATCAGCAGCCATCTAACTAGCTGAGAAGTAATAACGCCCACATGGAAGAAGCCCACCAGCATGTGTGATCATGAGGTGTTGATTGGATCAGGTATCAGGCATCAAAGGCCCAGAACAAAATTCATTTCAATATGAATGGGGGAAAAGGGGAGTGCAGAGTGGAAACCCAAAGACAACTTGTGGTAATTAGACATCCCATTACAGATGGGTTGTGCGGAAGTGACAGGTCAGTCAGGGTGCAGCACTAATGAAACATACAGTTTTTCTCTAGTTCTTTAATGCTTCCCCACGCCCCCCAACCCATTATTGTGACCCTAATTTTACCTTACATATTTAGACAAGAACATGTACAAAGTACAGATATGAGCTGGAAACACAGGGTGTGCAGACAGATAAACTTCTCAGGACCAATATTGAGAGTAGCCATGCCAGTAGAGGAAGGGGAAGGGATTTCCTAAGGTATGGACCACAGAAAAGTGGCTAAAGGGAGACATCGGTCAGTGAAAGACATGAAAAAATAATAATAATTTATAAAATATCAAGAGTTCATGAGGGAAGGGGGATGGGAGCAGTCCCAATGTTCAAAGTCAGGCATGACTGCTTTGAAAATTTCAAAAAGAAAGTAGGCATATGCAGTGTAGTGAGTTCTGGGGAAATGGTGAAGGCAAATGAAGATGATGCTGATCAATTTCTGGTTGAATTGACTGAATGAATGGAGCCTGAGCATTTCCTTCCATGACAAATATGCAACTATGATGACACTAAACTTTTGTTTGTTTGTTTTGAGGGGGCATCACTGCCCTTTGGTGATTGTGGGAGCTACCCAGCCTTGCTCCTGGAGAGCCGCTGCTGGCTTTGAACCACCAAGCCCATGGACCGCAGTCCTGCACTCAACCACTATGTCACCGGGGCTCAGCTTTATGACACTAAAGTTGAATGGGAAAATTTCCCTAATTAAATTAAGAAAATGAAGAAAAAATAGAATTTAATTAGTATACAGACTGCTATTTACAAAATGATAAAATGAGGAGATAAAATTTTACAAAATCAACAGATTGGTGAGAAAAATAAATATAAAAATGGAAATAAACTGAGAAATACCTAACCAGAGAGATAAAAATAAAAATAAAGAGGTCCATTATGATAATAAAGCAAGAGAGAGCGGTATGGTGGGTCAATTCAAGGAATCTGCATCAACCATTATTATAATTTATAAAGATCTGCTCCCTGCCAGAACAATAACTGAATGCAGATCTACATTTAGCTGCTTCATAATGAAATTTTAGAATGTCAAGAATCAATACGAGATTTGAATTCTTCTTTTGAAGCAACCAAAGAAAATGAAACAATGATAACAGCAACAAAAGAAAAAATTGTCATATATATATATTTAAAAATAGAAAAATAGTAGCAAAATAAAAACCTGTAAATAGTTCAAGATCTATTCCTTGATCTCCAAGAGTGTTCCCTCAGTTGAGTCTGATGGGATGCCACACCCTGACCCCAAAGTATGCCCTTGGCACTCCTTTGAGAATTTCATGCTTTGTTGCACACCCTTAATGTTTTGCCACGTCAGACAGTGTACAATTCCAATCCAGTTTCTCCATTGTTGTCCCTGTGGGATCTTGTGTCAGCGAAGGATAGCTTGATTCATAGAGGGGCCAGCCATATGGTCCTCTCTGTGAATTGGCTGTTCTGAGTGGGAATATTGTCCTCAAGGCTCGGTGAGCCCAGATGCACTCCACTCTCTCTTCCTCCCCCTTCATTTGTTCTCGTGCTCTGATCAGGCATGTCTCACTCCCCAAACTGCAGCTTCAGTGCTGTCCTCCAAAGCAAACTCCCCTTGGGAGAGAGTGAGCTGTCCACATAGTTGGGATTGGGTTTTGACCCTCAGATCCCTCCACTGACTCTCCGCTTCATGCTGTTTTGCTGCATGGAGATATAAACAATGCATACCCTTGGGTGGTTTAGTACTCCAATCCCTCTCTCCATAGCATGATCACCCCCCACTCACTGCAGTTGGCTACCATATGTAGCTCTGGATTTGGTCTGACCCCTGCCATACTACGTGGGCCTCCCCCAAGGAATTTCTGTATACAGAATCCCTATGCCCTTTTTGCTTTTTTTTTTTTTTAATAAACTTACCTCTGCAGACTCATGTTGTACATGTTCTTTTGCGCTTGGCCTACTTCACTTAGCATGATTTCCTCCAGTTCTTCCCATGGGGTGAGGTGTTTCTTGCGTTCATCACTGCTTTTCAGCAATGAGTACTACTCCATTGTATGTATGTATAGGTACCACTGTTTTTTATGCATTGGTCAGTTGATGGAAATTTGGGCTGTTCCCAAATCCTTGCAATTGTGAACTGTGCTATGATGAACAGTGGAGCACAGATGTCTGGTCATGATTTGTTTCTTGCCTCTTCTGGGTATATGACCAGTAGGGATTGCTAGGTCATATGGTCGCTCAATTTTCATCTGTTTTAGATATCGCCAAATCAATTTCCATAGTGGCTCTACATACCTACAGGTCCACCAGCAGTGGATAAGAGTTCCTGTATTCCCACAGCCCCTCCAACACTTACTGTTTTCAGCTGTTTTGAATTGGGCTATCCTTGAGGGTGTTAAGTGGTCTCTCATTGCTGTCTGATTTGCATTTCTCTTGTGGCTAATGATCGAGAACATTTTCTCACATGTTTGTTGGTCATTCAGATTTCTGCCTCTGTGAAACTTCTATTGAGGTTCTTTGCCCACATCCTCAGGGGGCAGTTAGTTCGTTCTTTTTGGAAGCTTCCAGGGTGTTGTTGATTTTAGCAATAAGACCTTTATCTGATTTGTCACTTCTAAAGATGTTTCTCAGTCCATGGGCATTCTTATTACTCTCTTGGTGAATTCTTTTGATGTATTTTATCTTCAGTATATCCCACTCATCAATTTGTGCCTTCTTTGTGTTTGTTTGTTTGTTTTTGCTGTTGTTGTTATTGTTATCTTGTTCCTAAGTTCTTGCATTTCCCTTTGGTGTATGGACTTTATCTCATGGACCAATTCATCTTTTTTCTGTATTGTTTCCCTCATATCCTGTATGACTCCAAGCATCATTCTAAAAACTTCTTTCTGGGGCTATCAATGTCTGCTTCTTCTATGCACGTGGTTAGGTTCAGCACATCTTCTGCCACTGCCATTTTTTTCTCCTGTTTTCCCAGTGAGGTGGTTGGGGTTGATTGCTCTTCGGGTTGCGTTGTTTTCAATGAACCAGGTGCCATTTTCCAGGCATTTGAAGTGCACTGGCTCGTTCTGGGAGGCTTAAAGGAATGTGTCTTCAAACGTGTTGTGATTAATTTCGCTATGGAATTAGTCCAACACCTTATCCTCTTGTGACTTCACTCTTTCCCTAGTGAACCAGTATTCCTTTATCTGGAGGACCAGTTGGCTGATCCTCTCAGGGACCACTGGTTGGGTTGTGCTGCACTACATGATCTCACCTGGAGCTAGAATGATGCAGCCCACAGCAGCCTGCGGCACTGCAGGGGATGTGTGCGGGTGCCCACTGCAAGGGAAATGCCATGGAAGGCTGGTGGGCTACTCACTGCTGAGCAGAGCGCCATGAATAATGGGCAGAGTCACCCAATGAGGCAGATTGCTGTGGGGGCTTGGCAGTGGTTCCCGTACTAGTAGAATCATGGCTGAAAGAGGCCCAAGGCAAGCAGGAGGAAGATTCCCCAGTCAGATGGACCCCCAAAGGACATATAAGATTTCTCCCAACCACACAGGCTGGAATTCCCCTATAAGCAATTATATGGAAAAATACTTAGGTGGAGGGTTGGTGGGTTTCTCCAGTCTCAGGGTACACTGCAGAGGGTGGAGCTCTCCCAGCTGGGTGAAGCAGGTATAATTGCCCAAGGCTTAAGGGAATGGTATGGGCTTTCAGCCAAACTGGAAAAGACCAGGAGTTAACACTAAGAAACCAAGCTCTCCAAAACTGCAGGGTTACAAAGAGAAGGGAGTGGACCCAAAACAGCCACACATCTGGCCTGGATTCCAGAGCATAGGACGAGAAGGGCTCAACCTCTACCCCACACTAGCACCACGCTGCGACTCTCTGGGTAGCAGCTTCGGTGCAGATAATGGCAGAGAGTGGCGGGACTAGGGTCAAACCCTAGCCAGACTTCACTGTGGTAAGCCAAAAGCCCTCCACCCCTCAAAACCCTGCGAATCTGTGCCTACTTATCTTTATGACACTCCTCCAGTGATTTGCCAGTGTGGAATCTCAGTCATTTTCCCCAGGCTGATCTCCCGCCAAGTACCCCTGGTGAGCGTCAATCTGATTTAAATTCTTTTAAAAAGAAACTAGCTGTGAAAAATTAAACTAAATTTAACTAAGCAATATTTGTGGAAGAGAAAAATGGACATTAGCATGTGGCATTTGGAATATTGAAGACAATAGAAAAATAAATTAAAAGTGGAATACTTTGATTCCAACATGTGCACATAATGGAGTGACTAAATGCAATTATCAGACACAATGAGATAAACAGCAAATGCCAGCTGACCTATGACAATATGATCATTTTGAGACATACCCATTTGAGGAGAAAACAACTTCATAAAATCTCCATGAAGACTGAGAGACAGAGTAAATGATTGTGAAATAAAGAAGGAATAGGTAATAAATTTGGGGTGAACTATGGAGACACAGAGCAGTAGGTAATTAGGAATGGGAATAGAACTACTCATCAGTGGACCTTGGCATTTGAAGTTGGAGTTTTGCATGAAGGGACACGTTTGTGATGAGCTTGCTGGAGACACTGGACGGGAACTTCAAGCACCTTCAGCCTTATGGCTTGGACATCCAACAGAATCATATAACTAGTTACACTCGCCAGGTATAGAACAAGACACCCATCAGTGAACAGTGAACAAAGAATTGGGATCTTCGTGTTTACTATACACCTTCTGGATGATGAGTGGTGAGGCCCCTTCTTTTTTACTAACTTGATGGCTACTGATGCACCCCTGTTATCCCTTACCTCCATGGTTCACCAGAATCCTATTGCATGCACAGCTTCTTAACCCTCTGAGATGCAGAGATCAATTATATCCTGCAGCATGGCTTATGCCTGCTTCCTGCAAGTGTGGTGGGGCTCACAGTCATGAATCATGAGCTGCAAATATTCCAGCTCCAGGGTGGGTGCCCCAACCCAATGAATAGCACATTGTATACTCACTGCCTCCAAAAGAAGAAAGCGTAGTAGTGTAGATTGTTCCCCACACAACAACCGCGATTGTGGCGATGAAATCTACCATGGGTTGCACACTTCATGCCTTCTACTCACCACTTCCCCAGTCAATGTGAATGCTTGTTACTGTGGATTGTGTGCGACATCCCTTCCCCCTCCACAGTAATAAGTTCACATTCTCATCCATAAGACACTGCATTCTCTCTCTCACTCTTATTTTTTGTGTATTTAGAATAAAATTCAAACGTGTTTTATTGACATTTCACACCATACAGTTCAATGGTTTAAATGCATTAAAAAGTGTGTGTAGTCATCATCATCAGTATTATAACCTTTTATTCTTTATTTTATGTCTAATTATTAATTCCCCATCTCCTCAAACCCTGCTTCCATGACCCCAAAAGGGTATTAAACCAATTGTGATCTGCAGAGATTTATCTATTCTGAATTTTCTATAAAGAAAATCAGTAACAGCTTGACTCCCAGCCAGGAAGTGTGTGTCACAGAGAATGACACTGGGGGTGGTAGGAGTGGTGGAAGAACCGATCTACAATGCCCAGATGGAAGTAAACCAAGAAGGAAACAGAGAAAGGAGCAATTGGCTGAGACTCCTTATGGGCATACCAAGCCCAGAGGATGAGGTCCCTGTATGGAGCTGCTAAGGCACAGAAAGTCCTGTGGGATAATCAACAGCTCAAAACATGCTGTCTTCAACTGAAGCATATGGAGGTGGGATAATAATGGGGACAAAAGGTGGGGAGACAGTGTGGGAATGGAGCATAACAGGTCAGCAATTAGAGTAAAGCTGAGCTACAAAGCCTCTGAGGAGCCCCAAGGATGGACTTTGGGAAAGGAGGGGCAGCTGCCAGTCTCCCACAGGACCATGGGGGAGGGTCCCAGGCAGACTAGCAAACAGATCTAGACTATCTAAGGTCATTGTTTTTCTTTTCTTTTATCTCATTTTTTAATCTTACCTTTTCTTTCTTCCACTGTAGATTTTCTTATTGTTCAGACTAGGACATGGATGGATTGCTTAATTAGATAGGGTGGACCATGGGAGGGAAGGCCATGGAGAAGGCATGGGGGCCAATGGCCGCAAAGGCAGAGTGGGGGAAAGTGGGTGGGGAGAAGAGTGTGGTGAGCTGATGGCATCATGAACGGGAGAACAACTAAGGAAGTGGAACCAGCACCTAGGAGAGGGTAGAGATCCTGTGACTATAAGAACAACACCAAGCTAGTGCAAAGGAAGCTCTTAGAGGCGGGAGAAGTGGGAAAGTGATAGGGGGAGGAGTGGCAGGAGGAAGCAAAAGGAAACTAAGGCAAGCTCTAGGAAACAAAGGCATGGATAGAGAGATTAACAGAGGTGTCCGCTTAATTGAATACATTAATTCATGACAATAGTGGTATTGGCTATGTGCAGATATTTAAAAGGCAATACATGGAAGCTGCAGTTGGGCTTTGGGTCTCAACTCATATCTTCCCTCAATACAAGAACACCTTGCACTATCAAATTGGCATTTTGAGATGCTCAACCCCCACACTCTATGCATTCATTCGCTAAAGACAAAATGAGTGCATAAGCAAATGTGTTGAAGACAGAAAATGGTGTCCTGAGCTATTAAAAGATTTAGTTTCTAGGGTCTTAAAGGCTTCAATTTAAATAAGTGACCATCCAATAGTGAAGCAACCAGCCCACAATGAAGAAGCACACTAGCCGGTGGAATCATGAGGTGTTGAGATTGGGCAATATGCTTCAGAAGATTTAAAACAAAGGGTAAACAAAAAAAACAAAAATGCATTGGTGAGAATGGAGGGGAGTTGAAGCAAAGATCCCAAGCCCATCTATGGACAGTGGGGTCCCCACCCAGAGGGGTTGCGGGAAGGGGATAACTCAATCAGGGTGCAGTAGAGCACTAATGGGTTCTGCAATAAACCTCTGTTCCCTGAAGCCACCCTCATCCCTCATCCCTCACTATCACAATCTCAATGCCCCTTCCAATGTAGACTAGACAGGAATATGTACATAGGTATAGGCAAAAGATAAAACTCACAACACATACACAAAAAAAACCTCACAACACATACAACTCAGGAGTAAAGATAGCACATGGTAGGGGGAAGTTGGGAGAGAGATGGAGAGGGAGCAGGTCGCTAATCTCAATGAATGGCACATAACCACGCCCCAGTCAGGAGGGAAGAACAACAAAAACCAGAGGGAAAGGGATATGGCAGTTGGAGTGAGATTTGAAAATAATTAACAACCTACAATCTATTAGCAGGTCATGAGGTTTGGGGATGGGGAGAAGGGAAAAAAGGAGGAACTAATCCTAAACCTTCAATGGAAAGTAATTGTCTAGATAAGAACCAAGGAATATATGTACTGATATGCCAGATACAGTTGATGTATGGTTTGTAACAAGGGCTGAAAGAGCCCCCAATGAAAAGATTAAAGAAAACCATACAAAGACAAAGGTAAAAAACAACAACAAAATTAAACCATAACAAAATATAAATTCAGTTGAAAAGATATCAGAAAATGCTATGATTTGGAATTGAATAGATGGAAGCTAACAGCATAAAACATCTGCATTAATCATCTTACCAATTCCATCTTTCTGATACTAAGGCTGTTCATATCTCTAAACAATACTGAGACTTGGGAGAACCAAAATCCAACATGGATTTTCATCACTAACTCTCATCCAAAGAAAACTCTGTGGGTGCTCAGAATTTACACTCTAATACGTTTCCCTCCTCTGTGCTTGGACTTTACTATTTATGATCCTTAGAACACAAAGGATTATGTGCTTCTTCTGTGTGGATTTGGCTGTCATCACACTTAGATGGCTGCTTGTTTTAAGATAAGTCTTTAAGATCCCAGACACTATTATTTCTGATAGCCAGGAATCATTGGATTTCTTCACTGCATTTTGCGATAGCAAATCACTTCATGCGGTCAGTGTCTAGTAGACGCATGTCTTGGATTCTGGGTACAATTTAGAGCTGGTTCAAAATACATCCATGAATCTATTGCTTACATACATTCCTGGTTCCCTTTACTCCTGTTGCTAGGTGCAATCACATTGGTTCTGGCACCCTAGTGACGACTACACAACAGAAAACATATTGCTGGATACTGCACTGTCCTCAGAATTGTTCCTGTGTTTGTGCTCATTGTTGCAGCCATTTTTTCAATCTCTCTTTGGTCCACTTTAGAAAGAGCATTAACGACAACGCTATAAGTTATCCAATGTAACTATGATAACTCTATCACTAATTCCATTCATTTAATCAATGTTAAAAATTTCAAATACTGCTCAGGTAATTTGCTTGAATTTCATTTTGAGAACACCTCTTGTGTTTTTGAAAAACATCATTGGCTGTGAACAAGTAGCTGTTCTTACAAAATTCTGTCACAAAACTCTCAGCATTATTTCTATCATTAAGATGATACTTTCTAACTACTGCTTCCTCTCGTGTTTCCAACTTGCCACTCAAGTTGGCAATAAACATCAATACATTTTAATTGAACATTTGTTCACTTTCAGACACAGGACTTTCATAGAATTATTCACGGTCTGCGTCACTAGCTTTACTGGTTTGTTTATAAATTTGAATACTAGTTGAAGTGATTGAACATCTTTGAATGCATATAGATAATGTTCTATCAAAAACAATAACGCAGTTAAACATAGAAATTGAAATGTCCTTTTTGATAATCAGTTCAATGCCATTCCTGTTGATCATGACATTCCTGGTATACTAAACCATACATTCGTTATTTTACAATGGCCGGTACCAGTCCATTGCAGCTCACTAACACATTGAATATCAATCCTTGTGAGTTCCATTTTATTTGCAAAACCTTCCATTTGTACTAGAATCACAATTAATAATTTCCAGCTCCAATTACTAATTGATCTTTGTGGCTCTTTATTTTCCTTTTGAGACATTTCCTATCAACAAATGAAGTCCTGAAACTTTTCTACTGCGGATTTTACTTTTTCCATGTGATCATAGCTAACTCTATTTTGAGAAGACACCTTTTTCTTAATCATATTTTGAGCACCTTCTGACCCCATCTGGCACTATTTCTGACAAAGTTTTCCTCCTATTCCTGAGTCTTTCTGTAATTGACAATATTTCAATGTTCACAGACTTTCCACTGGCATATCCCTCTGAGGTGGATCTCCTATAGCTACTTCCTAGTCTTTTCTTAGCTTGGAAGTTTGGCTGAAACCTTTTCAATTTGTGTGACCCTTCTAGTATTTGAAATCTCAGTGACACTCCTTTCAGCATTGCAGAAATACACAAGCCTTTACAGTATGTTAAACTGACCTACAATTGGTGGTTAGCATTTTAATTATGGGTTTGGCAGTAGATAGAACTTGATAAAAGCCATGCATAAGTTATATTTCTATCTACACACATTTATCTTTGAAAATCATTGTCATTGAGTCAATTCTGATTCATATTGACCATATACCACAGGCTATAACTGCCCTTGTGAATTTCTGAGTTTATAAATCTTTTTTTGAGAATAGAAAGCCTCATGTTTCTCTCACAGAGTGAATAGTAGTTTCAAACTGTTGATTTTGTGGTTAGCAATCCTATATATGCACCCCTATTGGTCCACTTTGCCACCAGAGTTCCTTATATGTATACATACGTGCTTGTGTATGTGTCTGTGATTGGTTTTTGGTTTGACTAGAGAAACCAGTGTAACACAGATACTCTATATTTAAATTTATGAGCCCAAGCCCTGATAGCAATTGTTCTATAATTACCTTCTCATTGTGTATATTCCCATATTATTCACACTTAATTCTCCATTCTCTCAATGATTAACATATATACTGAAAACGATATACTTAGTTTGCTCTTTAACAACTTACATAATCTTAAGAAGTCCTGGTGGCTTTTTGGGTTAGGTTTTCTGATGGCAATTACTACATCAGCAGTTCAAACACACCAGGGAGAGACATGGAACTCTTTATAGAACAGAAAATCCCTGTAGGTCACTTTGAGTTACTCCCCAGTCAAGGGGATTGTGTATATCTTTGTTTATTTATCAAACAAAAAAAATTGATTACCCAACAGGTACATGCTATTTCTTTGGGGGGAGAGGTGGAATGAATGTATGCTTTGACATATATTTCACTCAATGTAGTGTATTTTAAATATATCAAAGCTTTTCAGTGCTGTGCAGCAGAATGAAAATGTATATACTTATAATGATATTATCTAAACTCCTTAGGCATTTGTGCCAATGAGACTTAACTCTCTTGACAATATTCTAGCAAAGCCTTTAAACAAACATTGACTTGAATCTCTAGGAAAGCTTGCCATCTCTTTCTGCTTCATTATTTTTCTTTCCTGAAACGTAGATATGATCCTAAGAATGAGCAACCATATTAACAAGATTATTGTCAAGATGATTTACAGATAAGGAGAAGGTGCCTGGAACCAGGAATGACTAATGAAACCACTGTGATAGCCTTTCTCTGCTCACATCTGGGCTAGTGATTAATTGAGGAGGGATTATGGATATGCTAAATTGTTTAAATGTATTTCTTTTGTGTGTCTTGATTACTGGAAGGTATAAGGAATTTTTAATTGCTACTAAAACCTTTCATGCTACTACTCAGTAAAACCTAATTAAAGTCAATAAGGGAAGAATGATTTATAAATTATTTCTGCTTAAAATGACTTAGTGCCATATAGTTTGGGCACTAGAAAATAATCCCAGAAATGCTATACTGGAAAAACACACAAGGAAATTTGTGGTCATATGCCTTTATTAAGTTATATCACATAAAACCTAATCTTTCATTTGAATATATTATTTTATTTCATTTCAGGTTGCAAGGAATGTTACTGATCAATACAGTCAAATAAAGGAACAATGTCACCCTGTTTCCCCCACACACTAGAGTTATTTTTCTATCATGTGAACATAGAGGATAAGTATAGTATTAGAAAAAAAACATACTGATATTCTTTGCAAAAGACTTTGTGATTTGTAGACATGAAAACTTTAGCCACCTTCTGGAATCTCAAGGCTCTAGACAAATGATGACAAGATGACAAGAGAGAATTTGACATCTACAATCATTTCATCAAGGAAAAGACTATTTAGGCGCCTCTCCAATATAAAAATAAAATAATTATATTATGATTACTTTCATATTAATATATTAAATATAAAATGACAGTGCATCTAATAATAAGGAATATAGCTGCTTTAATTGTTCCTTGACACAGACTCTCCTTTTTCATTATGTGAAATTTGTTATATTTGAACACCTTTTGAAACAGTACATGAAAAAATACTTTTAAGCCAGATAGCAGTGATATTAAGAGATTGATTTCAGGTATCCTCTATTTTTCTTCAGGAATTTGCCTAGTTGAGTTTATTTAGTTACTGTTGATTGTGTCTATTAAATATATAAACAAAGAAAATAAATTTTAAGAAAATAAATTTTACAATGTATGGATTTTCCCTAGGTTTAACATTGTCTCACACTTAAGCATTTAAAGGAAATTAAGTTAAGAAAAGATTTTTTACGGTGACACAGACATACTTATTCTTAAAGTGAGAATCATCACACTACCGGTGTGATTTGAGCAGCACTGTGTGGCATTCAGAGTACAGAGTGTGTGCCAGGAAACCGGAGTCCTGCTCTCTGGTACATATACAGAATACCTCTGGAACTTGAGAAAACCCCATGCATTTTCTGGGTTTAGATTACAAGCTTTAAAAATATTGTGATATAAACAATGTTTAAAATTTTGACCATATCTGAAAGTCAATAAGGGCCCCTAGTAGCATAGTGTCGAGTGGCTAACAGTAAGATTAGCAGTTCAAATCCAGCGGTTGCTCCTCAGGAAAAAGCTGAGGCTCTACTCTGATAAAGAGTTACAGTCTCAGAAATCCCTGGGGCAGTTCTCTGTCCTGTAGAATGCCTGGAAGTTAGAGTCAACTTGATTTCATTGAGTTTACCAATTATATTCTTTTTGTTGTTAATGCGTTAGTTGGAAGCCAACAAAGTTTATGATGGAAAATACTGCTCTAGTCTTAATGTTTTCTCCCCATTCATGATTTAGCTTCAATAATCACCTCAATTTACTGTTAAAGCACAAGCTTTCATGGTGGACATAAAGAATATTTGCCTTGGTATCTGACAAGAACAGAAAAAAAACAACCAGGCTGTCTACCAACTTTACTTTATCTGCTCTGCCCGACCTTTTATAAAATGATTAACCTTCAGACACTCAGTTTTATCATCTGCTAAATGGAGATTACTCTTCCTCCAGATATAAACAGCAAATGAGATAATTAATTTTTCAAGGCAGCTGGCACACCCTATGAACTCAATAAATATTAGGCTATTATATAACCTTATGTTAAAAAGAGAGAGATAAAACCTAATGTGACATGCATTAGTTTTGTTTCTTGGTTTTGCTTTGTTTTTCCATTTTTTAAAATGATTCAGTTATAAGTAGCTAAACTGAATTTTCCAGATTCCAGGACAATAGAAAATGTGTTTGTTAATATTATGAGGCCACAAATTTGAATTATGTTTGCTCTTAATAACATGTGCTTAATGAGTTGATAAACACTAGCAAAATAGCTGTACTTTGGAAAAAGCAAGTGGAACTCTTTCTATATTTAGATTGGTGAGAGTTTTAGTAAATGAGTAATTTGCTTTCCATAGGAAGGGAGTGTATAAAACATGGATTAGTTTGGACATTTTAAGAATCTGGTTTAGGATGAGTGGATACAGTCTGCTTCTGTATAGATACAATCTCAGAGCTCCAAAGGGGCACTTCTACTAGACATCACATTCGTTAGAATAGATTTGATGGCAGCATTTTCATAAATATATATATATATTTTTTTTAAATAATGTAGCATGTCCTTTTAAAAATAATTTTCTCTTTACATTGTGTAAAACTAAATTCCATTTTAAAATTGATAATTCTTTTTTTTTTGGAAACTACATTAGAGATCTGCTATATGGATTTTCAGAGATGACCTGTGTGATAATATATAAATGCTAAAATATGTGAGATGTAGAAATGAGAAAAGTTTACTTTTTATATTTTTAACTAGATATCTTAGATTGTCTTAGCTGGAGTTCTTTGTATTTCAATAATATATATGTATTTATTATGATAGTTATCAATAATATAAAATATTCAATACAGGGTAAGGTCCCTATACTTTGAAACTTTTAAGCCATACTAAAAATTATAAAGAATAATATAAATCATTAAAATAATTTGGAATAAGAAGAATGATGAAAAATTAATGAAGTGAACGATGACTTGCCAAGAGCAATGATGGAATCTGTAGAGTGCCCCATGTTAAGGTAATATGGAAAATTTGAGCCAAAAAGAATCATATATCTTTTAGAAAGAAAGATGCAATTAAAATTAAATGACATTACTACTAATAACTTATGAAGAATTCTTAGTTTACTTTCACGTGAAAACCAATTCCAGAAAATACATGTGAGGAGAATAAGAAATGCTAAGCAAAATCCATGACAAATATCTGGATATACCTTCACAAATACTTTGTGTGAAATCACTTGAATGTTGTCTAATTTTTGTAATTAAGAATAGGCATCAAATGTCACAATATAAGCAGATTTCCCCCATGTTAGTAGATTGGAGACCATGTGATTGACATTCTAGTAGCTTCAGATCTTTTTATTTTAAAGGAAAACAAGCTACATTTTTGTTTAGAGAAGAATTTTTAATGCTAAGATTACAAGTAAATATTCAATGGTACTACTTGAAGAACATAAGTAAAAGGAATATATTCTAAGAAAGTAAAAGTGAGGAAAGGGTAACAAAATATCCAAAAGTGAATCAATTTAGTGTACTCAATATTTTGAAACACACACTAAGAAGTAACAGATCAGAAAGAAATCACAAATTAAATGACAAAAAGAATGTAGGAGGAGCTCTCATGATGAATATTACTGAACATATCTCTCAAATAAAAAGAAATACATTATCAAACTAGTGAATGTTCAGGTGAAAAATATATATAACAAAAATTCCTAGCCTTTAGTTATTCTATGTGCAAAACTTGAAATCTTGACATAAAGATTTAAAATAAATGGAAAGAAAAATTACACTAACAAAGCTAATCACTATTCATATTTTAAAATCTATTTTGCTTGACATTTGTATCACGAAGTACTCAAAAAGCAAAACAGTTGAATAATTAGGAATATACTAAAATGAGTAAATTTTCATATTATGCTAAAAATGTCAAATTAATATGTGGATATTTCTAGTGTACATTTCTATTAATCTAATAAGCAATAGTTGTAGCAATACATTGACAAAGAGTTGCCAGAAGTTCAGGCCATGTTCTGAAGAGGATTTGGAATAAGGGATATTATTGTCGATGTCTAATGAATCTTGCACAAAATCAGAGAATACCAGAAAAATGTTAACTTGTGTTATGCAAAAGCATTTGACTATGGATCATTAAAAAAATGTGTACATAGATGTGAGAAGAGTGGGAATTCCAGACCACTAAATTTTGTTCATGAGAAACCTATACTTGGATCACGAGGTCAACAGAACAAGGGAATATTGCATGATTTTATATCAAGAAAGGCTTGTTTCAGGGTTGTGTCTTTGAACTATACTTATGTAATTTGTATTGTGAGTAAATTATCAGAGAATCTGGATTATTTGAAAAGTGTGGCACCCAGATTGGAGGAAGGACTCGAAGCACTTACTGATGAAATTCAAAGATTGCAACTTTCAATGTGGAATACAATTCAATGGAAAAAAAAAAGTCAAAATCCTCACAACTGAACTAGTATGTAACATCAGAACAAGTGGAGAATAGATCAAATTTGTCACAAATTTCATCTTTTCTGGAACCACTATCAGTGTCCATGCAAGCAGCAGTCAAGAGCTCAAAGGGTATATTGTGTTGTGTAAATCTGCTGCACTGAATCTCTTTCAAATGCTGGAAAGCAAGGATGTTGCTGTGAGGACTAATATACATTTGGCCAAAGCCATGGTAATTTTAATCATCTTATGTGCATATTAAAGTCAGACAGTGATAAGGAAGACTAAAGTAGAATTGATATATTTGAATTATGGCTATGGTAACGAATTACGAAAGTACTACCAAAAGAACAAACAAATTTATCTTGAAGGTTGTTTCCACAAAAAATGGACCCTTAAAAACAAGAAGGGTGTGATAGTGTCTAGCACACATAAAGGACTGAGTCCAGAGATATTTTATACATGATACTGAATTCATATATTTATTCATCAAGGAGGTAACAAACCTTGGAACTAATAGTCTCTAACTTAAATCACATTATAAACAGTTACACATCAGGTGGCTTCCTTTACCACTGGCGAGCTCAGAGTGACATGGAGTGCTCAGTGCACTGAAGGAACTCTCGAGCTCACCTGCCACTGGTGGAGTTTTTATACATCAAGGTAAATAATTTTGCTTATATAGCTAACCAAGTAATTTTTATATGTTTTATGAGTGGACTTGTTTACTTGCACAAGCAATATGACCAAGCATTTATCTTTGGTTACTTTCAATGTGGGATTTCTTACTTTCAATATGGAGCTTCTTTTGCTCATGTCATATTCACCACTTTATTCAAGGTGGTTGTAGACCATCAGAATCACTTGTTTTACTGCAAAAATGTTTTAATAGCTAAACAACAAAAATTATCATCAAAAGAATCACAACAACATTTTCAATGTATGGGAGGTTATGACAGAGTATTGACATGTTCTGTCTGACATTGTTCTCTAAGGCTTGTAGAAGTTGTTTGATGCCGTCCAAAAGTTACCACTGCAGATGATTCTTTTGTTGAAGTCCCAGGCATGAGATCCTCAGGATGGAATGGGATAAATCTGGAACCTCTTCTAGAAAGTATCTGGTATTTAGTATGTGGGTTAAAAGATTCATAGTATGTATGTTTTGTTGGAGAGTTTTTACTGATTTATGAGTATCTGTAGAATGTCTAAGACTTGAATTTGTTGTTTAGATAAGGCTGGTTTGATGTATCCTTTAATCTTTTTGTATATCTTAAATATTAGGTAATAGGATGAAATATGCTTGAGAGGGGACCTACGATAGATGTTTGCTGTTGTGCATTATGCTAATAACATTGTAAATTAGCATACATAAGGACACGATTATGTTATGATTTGCTTTGTTTATATGGTTATAATAGGAAATGCTGTTATCACATGTGATCCATTGGAAATGTCCTAAATTGTGAATAAAATTTGGAATATTGGACATGTTGATGGTGGGTGTATGGAAGAAGAAGGCTTGAATAGGTTGTAAGAATACAAAGTTCTCCTCATCCCACTGTATTAGGTCAGTTTGTGGGATGAGCATCTCCTCTGAAATGAAAGATGGGTAGAGGAGAGGATTTGAAACCAATATCATTTTGAGGGATTGGTATATTATGTAAGGAGTACCTTCCATGATGAATAAGAGTATGACAGAGCCTTTGCCACCCAAGTTGCATGCATTGTCTCTGACAATATCCAGTTTTTCTTTGAAAGCACTGGGGTAGAGCCTATTGTTATGCATCAATACATTTCAATTGTTCATCTAGGCAATGTTAAGTAAGATTTGAATTTTGTCACATTGAGTTTTCCATGAAGTTGCTTCAAGAATATTAAACAGGATGTGGGTGTTTTGATCTGGATTAAATATTCCAGTTCTAAGTTCTTCAATAGAATATTGGAGGTTAGAAAAGGCTGTAGCTGTAGTTTCAAAGATTTTAAGTCTAGCAAATTTGGATATGGTAAATTGCAGTTGTTTTGTCTTGTTATTAAGATTTCCTAATTTGACCAATCTTTGTCTAATGTCCTGTATCTCTATTTCCTGAAGAGTATCCCAAGAGTGAAAGTCCTAATAGTAGTTCAGAGACCATTAAGGGTCGTCCACTGTTCAGGTGGGATGTATATGAGTTTGGGAGTTCTGATAGATAGGTATTAGAGGAGATAAATTCTTGATTAAAGGATTTTACCCTGAATTGGGACTTTTGGAACTCAAGTCTGCATCTTCTAAATTGTGGCTGAACGTGGCAAACGTGGGCTAGAGAAAACTAGAACAAATGGTGTAGAATCAGTTAACTTTGGTGTTGTTTGCTAATGTCCCATTGTAATTGATGGCTCAAAATGTTCAGTTTAGAGGCATACTAGGGCATAATAACATTCGCTGTCTCAGATGCAGGTTCCAATTGAGTTTGGCTTGATATAGCATGATGTCTATGAGCTTTTAGCGAAATATATGGTACTCAGACTTTTGATCTTACCTTTGGGTCTTTGGGTCTAAGCATAACCCATTCTTCCATGTCACATTGTTCATATATGTTGTCAAGCAACAGCATGTTGATTTGTGCATCTGAAGGGGCTACATCTAATCTGGGAAGCTGGATCACCAAAATCTATGGAACCTGGGTTGTCCTACCATTCTACTGTCTTCATACTGAGGATGCTGCAACTGTTGATGTGTTGTCTGATTTACTGGCCAGGCTAGCGATGGCATTATTTCATGGCAAATAAGTTCATGTTTCTATTCAGTTTCTGCAGCAAGAATAACTAATGGGTGATGTGGCAGTCATGCACTTATGTTAATTTTATGATTGAAATGTAGGGGTGGAGTCTGGCCTGTTAATCTGGAGATAGCCATTGAGTAGCTGATGAAGCCTCTGTGTGGGCATGGCTTTCTCCTGAGACTCCTGGGAAATCTCACGGTATTTCCCTCGTGAAGATGAGAATCTATCTTCCCGAGTTGTTGGGAGTTAGTTTCAGAGACGATTAATCACAGACAAGCTGGCAGCATCTGGGAGGCTGGGGTAGCTGGTGGAGAAACCACACAGCTTTGCCCTGATGGAGCTGGACCTCTGAGGCTGGGGCAGCCACATGGAGGCCTCTGCCAGTGATGAGTCACTTCTGCCACCATGGGATGCTGTTGATGGACCCTGAGCCCTGGAAGCGAGGAGCCATGTGGAGACCCCTGTGAGTGCCGGGACTCTGTAGCCACTGACCTGTGACTTCGTGAGTCAGAAGGAGACTTTATGGACTGATTTCGGGCATATGGGTTAATATTGGACTTGTGACTTTGAGCTGGACTGGGCTGGGATGTTTTTTCAATATCCTGTTCCTCTTGAATATAAACCCATTCCTTATATCCATACTCGTGTCCTTGAATTTGTTCCTCTAGTCTACCCGGACTAACACAGGTGATATCATTGTTCTTGTATAAGTAGCATAAAATTGTCTAATTATAAGTTAGTGGGAGTGATTTGATTATGGTAGAACTAAGTGTGCTGGAGCAGGTTGTAATTGTTGGACTGTGTCTGTTGAATTTGGTTTGAATCAGCATAAAAGGTCCCAGATCTCTCTTGTCTGTGATGTTTCAATATTATTTTTGCTGTCTTAACATGTTATAAAAGATGAACTGTGTTTGTAGATCAGTAAAGGTGGCTGTCATATCATCTGTATAACTAGAAGTGTTGGTGCAGTTCTTTGAAGAAAAATCTGCATTTGATGTTTTTTTTTTCAGACAGCAGTCAAGCTGTAATTTCAGGATTTGTAGTTCAGTCTGGGCCTCTGTATATTATGTTGAAACCATTAGCCACTTCATATTCATTATATTCCCATTGATTGCTTTGTAGATGAGTGATAGAGTTTGGCTTAGTGATTGGGTTGCATATAGTCACTTGTGTGTGGTATGTGATTTTGCCATGTTTATCTGCTAAGTTGATAGTACATATGCATGTCTGTCAATGTATGATGGAACAGCACATTTTGATGGAATTACATGGACTTATTATGATGCAGATTGTAAAAGGTTAGTTGGGTGTTCCGTTAATATTAGATGTGAAACTACTTTGTGAATTTCCACTTTGCAGCTTCTCATCCAGGTATTTGTTAGGCATCAAACACATGTCTGATTTTTGTGGGCAGCTTGCTATGGTGGCAAAAATTGCCAAATGTAGGAAAATTTTGGAGTTCTGTTAGTTTGTATGTATAATATGTATGATTGTTGACAGTCTCACTAACCTCATATCCTTCCTGGTATTGCATCATATTTTAACTATTGGTAGTGGGTTCAATTTGGGTTTGTTTATTTCTGGAGCTATTGTTGATTCAGAAGTGAATGCAGGTGTTCTTCTATGTCATAAGTTTGGGTTCCATTAATCAAGAATAAGTATATTTTGCTAAAAGTCCCAACTATGTATGTAGCATAAAGTTCTTGCACATATCTGGCTATATTTATATGGTCATTTCTTCTCTTTTTAATCATTTTATTGCGGGTTCTTACAGCCCTTATTGCAATCCATACACCCATCCATTGGGTGCATCACACTTGCAAATAGGTTGCCACCGTTAATTTTTAAAACATTTTTTCTACTCAAGTAATCAATATCAGCTCACTCCCCCTTCCACTCTTACTCCCTCATAATCCTTTGATATTTATTCAAAATTTTTTCATGTCTTACACCAACCACTGTCTCCCTTCATGCACTTTTCAGTTTCCATCCGCCTGGGAGAACACCAACACTCCACTCCTAAAAGTCAACAGACAGACTTGGAACTATTTATAGAATTATTTTTTGTTGGTGGTGGGTTTTTGCTGCTGTCATTGTTTTGTTTTGTTTTGTTTTTTTGTTTTCTTTTGTTGTTATGTTTTGCTCTGTCTTGTTTTGTGCTCATTACTGTTTCTTCTTGTCTATCTAGATAAGATAGGTCAGAAAAACAATACAGAAGAGAAAAAAATAATGGGACTGACAGTTCCAGGGAACACAGAAGAGGGGGAGGCAGAGAAAAGGATGTGGGTCAACAAACTCAGGGGCAAGGGAACAAGTGATCTATAATCAATGGCAAGGAAGGCATGGGATGCCTGATATCGTTTGACCAAGGAGAGTGCAGCCAAAAGGAATTACGGAAACTCAGCTGAAGACCACACATGATAACGGGACAAAAGGAAAGTAAATGAAAATACAAGAAATAACTAGGAGGCAAAGCACTTTTAGAGAGGTCCAAATACAGCCATGTACACATGTAGATAAATTTATATATAAATATAAGGAAATAGATCTCGAATATATATTTATTTGTTAAGTATTAAGGCAGAAGACATATATTGGGCACCCACTCCAGCACTTTCTGTGTCCAAGAACATGTTGTTCTAGTAACACAGCATTCTGTGATATTCACCTTCCCTGACCTAATTGCTGAAGACAAATTGGGTGCATAAGCAACGGTGGTGAAGAAAGCTGATGGTGCCTGGCTATCAAAATATATTGAAAATGGGGTCTTAAGGGGTTGAAGATAAACAGTCATCTAGCTGAGAAGCAACAAAGACCACATGGAAGAAGCACACTAGTCTTTGTGACCATAAGGTGCCGATGGGATCAGACATCAGGCACCAAAAACCTCAAACAAAAAATCATATGGATGTGAATAAAGGAAAAAGTGGAGTGGAGACCAAAAGTCTATCTGTAGGGAATTGGGCATCCCCTTTACAGAAGGGACACAAGGAAAAGCTAAGTCAGTAAGCTGCAATACAGCACTGACAAAACACACAACTTTCCTCTAGTTTTTTAATGCCCTCTTCTCCCCAGTATAGTTACTCCAATTCTACCATAAAAAGTTGCATAGGTCAGATCAAGTAACTGATATAGATAAGAGCAAAAAAAATTGCATAGATCAGATCAAATACACTGATCTAGACATGAGCGCTTACAATATAGGGAATCCAGAAGAGATAAAACCCTCAGAACAAACAATGAGAGTATCAACACCTGGAGGGGAAGAGGAAGGTGGGGGAAGAAAAGGAGAATGGATCACAATAAGCAATATAAAACTCCCTTCCAGGGGAACGGGCGACAGAAAAATGAATGAAGGAAGACAACGGTTTGTGTATGACTATTTCTGATGATTTTACACTTACATGATAGGATATATGTGAGGCATAAGCAGAGAAATTCCTGGTGAAAATTCTGAAGATAGCATTGACTATGCATGTACATGGCAAGGAACAGTAGTTTGTAGACAGTTTGCAGCAGGTTGTAGAAAAATTATGGTCTTGTTTATTATAAAAGTGTTGAAATGTTTAGCCCAGCCCTCTTGCAAGCATTGTTCCTCCCTTGCGGGTATAGTAAAGATTAAACATAATTGCACGGGTTTGGAGTAGGTAGAGGTGGCCCATGAGGAGTTGATATGTGCTTAGGTTTTCCAGAAGAAATTATGCACATTAGTTTCTTCTTCAGAGCAGGCTCCATCCGGGTGGGCTTTATTCCACTGTTCCCAAATATTGCATGGCAGGGTCCTCATCTACTGCTCTGTCGTTCGAATAACAGGTGCTGCTGGAATGTGTGGCATCCATGTTGCTTGGTCTTCTGATTTGTCAGCCTCGGGGCTGACCACATCAGGTAGAGTAACCACATCATTCCAGTCTGAATCAAATTCATATGGCTGTTCATTGTCCAAAAGCTATGTTTCTTCATCTGATAGAGAGGACTATAAAGGTCAATAAGACCTGATTATGCCAATTGGGTCTATGCTGTCTCTGCTTTGCTATAGAGGTTGTATATGATGGATGAGGCTGATTGCAATCCTTAACAATAGATCTTCCTTTAGAATTAGGGAAATGTGGAATATCTGGAAGTTTACCCCATCAGCCAGTTGGAATAGGAGATTGAATAGTTGACGGTTAAAATGATGACACTGAGAAGTTAGGAAAGGTAGCTGTATAATGTGAAATGCAGCATCCATTTGAAGTAAACTTTCATTTTCCCTTGGTTTGTCAGCGTAAACCATGTGTTCTGGCCCAAGGTTACAGGAGGCAATCCATGGTAGTTGTGCAATGTGAAGCCACGATCAACTTCTCTGGAATTATCATATGGAATCAGCCAGAATAGGTGTACAGGGAACAAAGGGTGTAATTGGTTTCTGCTATGCAGTGTGCGTTGGTCTGGTTGATATTACAATTTGTAGGGCTGCAAATTGTATAATGCACTGTGAGCAGGAATGCCAAAAGACAACAAACTAGTAACAGTAGGGTTAGTATGGCAAACCTGAGTATACAGGTATAATACACAGGTATAATATATAACTGATATAAAAAAACACATAAAGGTTGCATGAACACATTAATTGATTTAATGATTGCTCCTAAGATAAGGAGTAAGAAACTAAGGTGAAGGGCACATCAGCTGATACTAAATAATGGGCACATTTTGTAAAATAAACAAAAAGAGACAATGTATTAGTCTGTTGTTCAATTGATTTATCTTATGTAATACTCCCTTGTTCCCTGTTGTCCATATTGTTGAGGGATAATTTAGAGCTATTATTTCTTGTATGGATATAAAGTTTTCCTTTTTAGATCTGATCTATCATAATTAAGGGTTTATGACATTATTATTATCACATAATTCAAATCTGTTGGTTTATGGTATATCTTTCTATTGAAATTGATAAATTTTGCCTTGTGTCTATTATTAATCCAGGTTGCACATTCATGTAATGTTTTTGGTTGTTTTAATTGTGTTGTGAAGAACTAAGTTTATCTTTTCTTTAATCAATCCATTTAATCATTCTGCAATTCCTGCAGCTGTAGATTTATATGATAGGTGAAAACCCATTAACAGTCATTATTAATAATCCAATTGTGAACAAATGCATTTTAAAAATGTGATCTGTTGCATAAAAAATCTGATTCTATTGCATTGAGGTAACTATTAGCACTGACCTATCAATAATGTTTGTATAGTACTCTGTGCATTTTTTTCTTTTGGTAGCTTGTGCCATTGTTATAGTAGTGCAATTGTCTATAATGATGTGTGCATAGCAATTATTAATTGGTCTAATGTGATATCTTTGGATGGTTTGCTTGAGCATAGGTTCCTCTTTCATGTGTCTCTGTCTACAGAATTAGGCCACACAGATAAGACATGCTGATCGCCCTCTTTATTGTATCCCATGGAACTGATATCTTACGATTGTTTGTTCATTGGAAAAACCCTTGGGTTCTCAGATGTCCTAATATAAAGTGAAGGTCTAATATGTCTTTGGAGATATTTCATTTCAGTATCTAAGTGTGTGTGTAGTTCCTTTTGAATCGGTCGCTTTTTTATTTGTGTATATTGCTTGGGTTCTGTTTTTATAAAATTTGGTTTATCATTATTTAAGTATTGGTATCACTTTCCTCTAGTGTCTATGGTTCTTTTGGCCACTTCATCTGTCATATTGTTGTTTATCTATGTGTATGTGTCATCCTTTTTGTATGCAAAAAAGTAATGTGCACACAAGTAATGTACAATATCTAAAGTGATTCTCAAATTTCAGGGTTCTAATTTTTTTCCCATTATTTGTGAAATGTTGGCAACCCCCTTACCCCACCAAAGAGCAATGCCATTTATTGCCTCCCGTGAGTCAATGAATACATGTATCCCTCTCTTATTGTTTGAGACAAGTGTTCAATTGCTGCTCTTACCCTCAGATGTCAAGGTCAGAAAATCCCGTATCTTGATCGCTGCTGCTTTTCAAAGCGTGTTCTTATTTCGGGTTTTGAGTGATCAGTTTGTGAACCAAGCATTTTGTAAGTTGGAGTAGACCCAGGAAGCCGTTGACCAATGTTGGCCCACGGATATTCTGATTCTCTTGATAATGGGAGGGATCAGTTTAGACTTGTTCTAAGGCTTTTATAATTGTTGTTGGTTCTCATGTTGGTTTTGTTAGTAAGTTATTTAGGATGTAAATTTGTTCCCCTAATTTGGTAGCGGCTATAGTTGATTAAACTTAAAATAGGGGTAGGTGTGAACTGATAATTAGTTTCTTTCTCGGTCTATAACATTCTGAGTATTGGAGGGGTCAACATGTGATCCAAAATTAAGTTCTCTATTAAGTTGTATTTTCTTGTGGAGTATTTGTGATGGGAATTGTAGGGGCCCCCCAATAAAATGATTCATTAAAAAAGGGGGGGAGGGGAAAGGGGAATTTTTTTTTTTTTAAAGAGGAGCTTGTATCAAGGGCTCAAGTGGAAAATGTTGGGAAATGTATGTGGAAACATGTGTGCAAATGTGCTTGATACAAATGATGTATTGAATGTTGTAGTAGCTGTAAGAGCCCCCAATAAAATTTAAAAAAAAAATTGAAAACATAAAAAAAAAAAACACTTAGCTTATATTTTTTTTCCTTCCTGGACTAAGGTTGTAAATGGCCCAATTTCCACAATCTTTATGAAATAATATATTGATTTTTTTTTTTTTTTTGGTGGTCGTGGGTGCTACCCAGTGCTGCTCCTGAGAGCCGCCGCTGGATTTGAACTGCCAAGCCCGCGGGCCGCAGACCCGCCCTCAACCACTTACGCAAACCGGGGCTCAGCCTAATATATTTATTCTTCTGTCATCATGTATTTGGGGTTAGAAAGGGTCCGATATTCTTTGATGAATTTTAAACACTCTCTAGGGCTGCGCTCCGTTGGCGTAGTGGTTGAGTGCGGGACTGCGGCTCATTGGCTTGGCGGTTCAAATCTAGGAGCGACTCTTGGAGAGCAAGGCTGGGTATCTCCCACGACCACCAGAGAGCAGTGGTGCCCCCTCCCAAACAAAACAATACAAGCCAAAAAAAACACTTTATCTTCTGGCTTTTCCATTGAAAGTCCTTCAACTTTCTAGTTGTCAAGTATAGTGGTTTCAATAGCCACTCTAGGAAAGGTATATGTGATTTCCAACATCCAAAAAAATATATCAATTTCTGTGCTCCTTTCTTCAATTTTGGTTCTGGGAAGCTATCTATTTTATCTATTATA
>PVJH01029492.1:0-25934 GCA_004026705.1 Nesogale talazaci
TGGGGATTTAGGAGCCTGAGCCTCCCTTGTCTCTAGGTGCCAGCGGTCTTGAGCAAGTGGCTTCCGCTCCCTGGGCTACTCACCTGTTGAAGCTGATGTTCCTGTTGGCTGGGAAACTTCCTAGCTCTCCATTCCAACCCAACAGAGCCTAGGAAGCAACCTGAGGATGGTGCTCTTGCACATTGTCTTTTCAAACAAAGAGGAACCCTCCAAGCCTTAGTGATGTGGTCATCACAGACACCGTGGTTTTCACAAAAGGTCGGCCCTTTCTTCCTCCTCCTCTCTTACTTTATTTGCATACAGAGCGTGTGGGTCTGAGACACGCCTGCAAAAGATGGGGCGAGAGAGGAGGGTCCTCATCCTTTAGGACCTTCCAGACAGATGTAAAAAACAAAGCCAGACGCTCTCCCTAGCTAGCAGTTTCAAAAAGAATGCCAGTTCCCCTGATCCCATGAATTTGTCATGGCAGAGACCAGAACCCACATAGGGTTCTCCTGCCACCACACCTCCTTCCAAGGACGCTGCTCTTTGCCCCAGTGACATTTCTGACATACACTGAACCCTAGGCTTTCTGGGAGCAGAGAGCCCACTACTGAGAGAGGAATCCCAAGCCCCACGGTGCTTCCACTGGCCCTCCTTTGGGAAGTGCCGACTGCACTCCCAGCATCCCTCTTCCCCCGTCATGGCTTTCACCAGCAGCCTCATCTCTTTTGTACCCTTTTTTTCTCTGAAAATGCCCTCAAAAGCACATTCAACTGAAAGCCTCCTGACAAAGATGCAAACGCGCAGGAGGCTTTGTGAGTCTGCTTTCTAAAGGACATTCACATCTTCACAGAAAAGACAGAAAGAAAAGAAAAGACAGTCGAGATGCCGGCAGGATGCACCTCTAAGGATTGACCCTGGTGACAACTGTGGGCACTGGAGACTGCTGGCGTGGGTGAGCCTGTGCCACACTGGGCAGTTTGCTCAAAAGCCTTTGCAGAAACCCAGAGAATGCTTAGAAGGGCTTATGGGAATCACAGATTCCCTTCCTCCAGATAGTTTTATTTGCCACCAATGTCTCCAATCCCTAATGTACTATCATTCCTTTTGAAAATGTTACTTCAAGGGAGTATTGGTTGTTTTTGTTTCCCGTCAGAAACACAGCATTGTGGAGCGCGAGTATCAGGAAAAGACTTCCTCCACCCTATTCAATGATATCCACAAGCCCCAAACAAAATCGCTTCCCTGGCCTACACATATGACAGCTACCTGCTCACCTGTTTCTGTGGAGACTTGCAATTCAGAGAGAGTGCCTGAAAGAAGCCAGGAGAGACAGCCAAGCCCACCTCCTGGTCATCGGGCGGATCTGGGCCTGCCCAGTGGAGTCCAGCTAAAGGGGAGGTGGGGCAGGAGGATAGTCCTTCCTTGAACTCGCTCACTTCCCTCACACTGTCAATAGGGTGTTGTGGGAATCATCTCAGGGAGTGATGTGACGTTTTCCATGGGAACAGCCTGTCTCCCTGTTCTCTGTGCTTGTCGTGCCCTCCCCCTCCCCCACCCCAAACCCTTGTTTTAGGTCTGAGGACACGTCCCTGCCCTCCTCAGCGTTTCCAAATGTACCTGCCCCCTTTTAGAGGGAAAAGTAATACAAATGTTGGTGATTTTGCTTGAATGTCCCAAACTTCTCAGTCTAGGAAGAGAGAAGCCTCAATATATTTGTTCTTCTTTTAATTAAGGTACAAACGGACCACCAGGTGCAAGAGACTCAGGGTGCACTCTGTTCCCTGCTGTCCAACTGGGCAGAAGCCCCTCCTGAGACCCCTACCTGGTCCTCTCTCATCTTCTACCAGCAGCTTCTTACCTGGGTCTTCCAGTCCACTCCATATGGCGGCTGTGCTAGTTAAACCCAGTTTTTTGCTTTAAAACGCCACCTCTTTTAACTTAAAGCAGACTGATCTTTTTACCGTCTGAGTCCGCTGTCTTTCAGCTTGAACATATGGGAACCGGCCGGGCTTTCACAGGGGCCAGTACTCAGTGCAGGACTAGCGGCTGATACTGGGTTAGGGAGTTTGGATTTTTTTTTTTTTAAGACATCAGTCAAGAGGAGCATCTGTCTGTGGGGCGCCCGCTGCGTGCAAATGCACTGAGCAAGGCACTGCCCCCCTCCCCAACCCAAGCCCACCTTCTGATGGGTCCCACCACTCAAAGCCCCTCTGAAGAACTGGTGCGTGGTTTGGAAAGCCGCGTCTCTCCAGCTCTTCAGGGTCCTCGCTGGGCGCTTCCTCTCCTGGGGAAGCTGTGTTCTACATCCCATTCTCCCGAGCCATGAAAAATCCACGTTAGTCCATAATCAATATAGAGTTAAGTGTAACCTTTATGAAGTAAAAATACGCCTCTGGCCAGGCTTTGAAGAAAAAAGGCAGAGAAATCCATTCAGTGGCTTGGAAGGAAGTGGAAGCACTCCAAGGAAAGCATCCCAGCATTTCGGATCTGCCTGGATTCATTCAGGCATGCAGTTAGGCAGGGAGACCTAGCAAGGGGGAGGCAAGAACCTGGGTGAAGTACCGAGGAAGAATTATTAAAATATAGGCTAGGCCGATAGGCTTTTCTTGCTTTTTTAAAAATCAATACTTCTGCCGAACCTGTGGAGGAGAAGGAGGCCCAGCTTCTCACTGGGTCATCTGCCCCCGCTTCCAGCCTCCAAGTGCATCTTGCCCGCAGTGTGTCTGGCCAACTGCTTCTGAGCCTTCTGCGGGCTTCTATGTGTTGTCTGTTCATGCACACTCCCCTGTGCGCCAAGGAGTCCCTGCTTTCAAAGAACGGAGAGGAGGAGCGTAGCAAGGAACAGATGAACGGAGACAAGCAGAGCAACTTGGGACAGAGGACCCCCAAAATGAAGTAGGGGCTCTAGTGGCCCTGGCGGTAGGGAAGCAGGCCCCCACCGTTGCTTCCTTCACGTACATGTGAATGGCTGACTCCAAAGGAGGTGGGAACGTGATGAGGTGGGGCTGGCCATCTGGGAACCCCATCCTCACAGATGCCTGCCTGGCACAGTGGAGGTGCCTGTTCTGCTCCAAGAAAGCAGTGTGAACCCAGACATGCACCACCGCCCACGAAAAACTGTGTTACATTCAAATCTGTAACCTTCCCAACCCTCCCTCCACCCCACCCCCTCTATCCACAGGAATGGGCTGTTGCCAACAGCGTGCCTTCCGTGCCCTCTGCACTGTGTGCCCAGCACTCTGCCAGAGAGCAATTTCCTTTGCAATTCAAAGATGCAAGGCAATGGAGGGGCATCCAAGAGGATTTACATCCCAGTCAAGTCCCCCATCTCTTAACTCCATCCAGCCTTTTCCATCTGCCTTCACCCTCCAGGTCACATCTCTGGAAGCAAGCCAGAAGGCCCATCCAGCCAACATTGCCATCTGGAAGTCCAACCGGTTGATTGCTCCGCCTCTGTCCCCAGGCCCCAGTGTCTTTGGCCCGATTCTACACCCTCCGCAGCCGTCTGACTTTCCTCGGCTCTGAGCCACCTTACACCTTACAGGAGGCAGGTAGGAGGACATGGAGGCGGGCGGCTGCAGCAGGAGCCATCAGCGCTGGGCCAGAATGTAGAGGATGGTGAGGATCCTGCACTGTGGACTCCTGGTCATCACTGACCACATGTGGGGCTCCAACTTGCCAAGAAAACCCCTGGGGTTCTTCCCTTCCCCAGCTTCTCCCTCCAGGCCCAGCCTTCAGCCTATGGAAGAGAGCCAGGTGCATCCTTGGGAAGGTTTTGACAGCAACAGAGACAGTTGATCACAGCTAAGTTCTGACTGCCAGAGTGGATCAGTGCCCAGCAGGCTGCGAAGGGGAGCTCAGGTAGGAGAATAGGTCTGTACCGTGCCAGAGAGCCGAGGATCGGGGGACACCATTTGATGTCCTGAGATTCCTCCTAGCTCTAAGACCTGGTTTTAAAAGGCAAACATCAAGATACAGGATATGTTCCAACTCCTGCCACACCCCATGTGTCAAACTTTTGTCTCCCTGCAGGAGAGGTGGTGCAAATGGGGAGGGCTTATCATCTGCCCCGGTGGGCGTGAGAGCCCGGCAGGTCTGATGAGCACTTCTCCAACGCTCAGCCCAGTTACTTACCAAGGGGGTTCTGTGGGTCCGTCAATACTCCTTACCATGGAAAGACTATATGACACTGGAATGAGATTTTTTTTTTGTATTATTTGGAGTTTGTGTTAGTCTGGGTAGACTAAAGAAACAAATTCATAGACACACATTTGGATATAAGGGAAAGGTGTATGAACAAGAGGAATAGAACATTGAGAAAGCATCCCAACCAAGTCCAGTCCAAGGTCATAAATCCAACAATAGCCCATATGTCTGATACCAATCTATAAAGTCTCCTTCTGAATCACGAAGTCACAGGTCAGTGTGTGTAGAGTTCCGGCACTGGTGGGGGTCTCCCCATGGCTCCTTGCTTCCAGGGCTCAGGGTCCATCAACAGCATCCAGTGGTGGTAGAAGCAACTCAGTGCTGGCAGGGGTCTCCACATGGCTTCTCCAGCATCAGAGGTCTTGTTCCATCAGGGCAAGGCCATGTGGTTTCTCTTCCGGCTCCTCCAGTTTCTTGGACACTGCCTTCTTGTCTTGTCAGTAGTTCGTCATCTCGGAGATTGACTCCCAGAGACTGAGAGTCATGTCTCTCTTCTCCAATTGGGAAATAGCGCGAGACTTCCCCGAATTCTCAGGAGAAAACCATACCCAAACAGAGGCCTCATCGGCTACTCATTGACTATCTCCAGATTAACAGGCTAGACTCCACCCCTACATCTCAATCATGAAATTGACATCATGAATACATGACCGTCACAGAGTTCGATAGATCTTTATTTTGTGGCCAGGTACACTTTTGTAAGGAAATGTTGACATCATATTTTTATTCGTCTAGGACTCTAGCCAGTGTCAGCTGTGAACACTGATCACTGTTACTTCCAGGCAAGTCTCCTCCCTTTGAATTGGGACTTTGGAAGACTCAGTTGGGGCAGGACATTTGATCTGCTGTGCGGCTTCCTTCATGCATTGGGGATACCGTGATTCCAAGCCCAAGAGCGAGATGCATTGAAAACCCCGGTGCTGCTACCGTGTGCCTGCCAAAGTGGTCAGGGAACGTTTAATGGCTTGGAAGTCCAAGTTCAAAACAGGGGTCCTAGCCATCGACCCACAGCGCTTCAGCTTCCAAGTAAGCCTCCAGTTTTACTCATTTTATTTGGAAAATGCATATTTAACATGGCAGCCTCCTGTTTGGTTAGAAAATATGGTTATGTTGATGTTACAATAACAGCGCTTGTGGTTTTGCAATAAATGTGTATTGAAATCATTTGCGATAACGCGGTCTATTTTGTGTTTCATCAAACTCCAAATGGCAGGAGAAGCAGAGCCAAACTTCCTGGAGCGTTTGGGCAGCAGCATGTAGTAGGGGTTGGGGAGGAGGGGGGAAGCCTGAGCTGGGGAGCAGGCAGGCTGTGCCAAATCCTATTCCTCCTCGGGGGAGCCCTAGGATGGGGATCTCTTCAACTCTTCCGCAGCTTCTGTGTTCTCATCGTGTGTGTGTGTGTGTGTGTGTGTGTGTAGTAAACGAGGAGGGTGCTCATACTTACCTCACTTTTATGATGATGAAACAAATCGTGTACGTCACATTTTGGGGGTGGGGGTGGTGGTAAATGTCTCCCTTCTTTCCCTCCTCTTTGTCAGCATCCCCTCCCTGGACGGGGAGCCGATGAACACAGGCGGTGCGCAGCTGTCTTGCAGCGCTCAGGAAGCGGCATTCTTGCTGCCCTTGCTTGAAATCGTTTTCTCATTGTGAAGGACTAGACAGTGGCTCATGGCATTTTTTTTCAAAACACAGAAAGGTGCAATGGTTTCTTTTATTCTTGACTTATACATTTTTTTTCAGGTAGCGTGGATTTTGGTTATCTAGCCTCGAGGTTATCGTGATATTTCCCTGTGACCAAAAAAAAAAATGTTTTTCAACAACCAAACCTTTATCATTTAAAATATTGAGTTCTTGGACGGTCGTTTCTAGAGACCCATAAGCAATATGGACACTGGGGAGTGTATCCTTCTACACTCATTCCTGTCTTTTCGTAGAAAAAATACCTAGAAGGAGAATCTGTCTGGCTGTGAACATGTTTAGCTACCGACACGTATCCTGATTGAATCGGTCTTCTCCCACTCCAGCAGAGTCCGCCAGCACCTGAGCTTGTCTCTGGGACCTGCTGCATGAGGCCAAGTGACCAGGAGAGCGGTACTCCCTCTCTGTCCCCTCCGGTTCTGTTCGTCTCTTCAGCCACACAGCCTAAAGATGGACAGGCCTTGATTCAACTCATGAGCTTTTCCTTACACTAAAGTGGATCGAATGTTCTTTGGCGATCCCGTCAGTTCTGAGTTCTAAGAGGCAAGGGGCGGGAACGAGCGATGGAGGGCTTTCCCGTAGAGATGTGCGACAGGGGCCATGGCCCCTGGGCTGGCATGAAGCGAGTGCCCGGTGGAGGCGGCGTAGTCAAACCGGAACCATGGCTGTTATGCTTTGCAAGCTGTGAAGCACGTGGAGCCTCAAGTAAAACAAGGCTTTCAATGTCTGCTACAATATGCCTTCAGTGATGGCTATTACTGGGGTGGGTTTGAACCCACAATGACAAAACGGGAGGCAGCATTAATTCTGGGTGTAAGTCCTACTGCCAATAAAGGAAAAATAAGAGATGCTCGATGAATTATGCTATGAAATCACCCAGATAAGGGAGGGTCTCCATACATACCAGCCAAAATCAGCGAAGCTAAAGATTTACTAGAAGGGCAAGCTAAACAAATGAAGTAAATGTATGACGAATTTTGAAGTACCTGACTTTTTATAATAAAATGCCTTAAAGCTTTGGTTTTTACCAATGATTTAGCCTAAACTGAAAAAAAAAAAAAAGGAGGTAATGGAGAAAGGAAGGGAGAGGAGGAGAGAAATTGTCGTCTGGGGAAAAGATGTGAAGGGTCTGTGTGGGGTACTTATGTCTAATGGTGTCTCAGAGAAGCCGTTTCATGCGTCATTGACTGTCCTAGTCTTATCTGTGCCTTAAAGGGAAGAGAGGACAATTTTTGGAAGTTTGTCAAAGAAGCTATGCTTAAAGTTCACCATCATATGTTCAGTGTTTTCTTTGATGGGTCAGTGGTTCAGGCTACAGGAAGCAGCTTGAGGCCCGGGGCTGATCTCAGTCATAATAGTATCGTCGGGTGCTGGTTTTGGCCGGATCTGTTCCACGCCCCCACTTACCTCGGACTCCCAGGGCCCTGATAAACAGGTTCTATCGCTCATTCCGTTTGTACCGAAAACAACAATAATACACAAAACAAACTCACTGCTGTCAAGTCGATGCCAACTCAGAGCAGGGGAGAACTGCCGCTGTGGGTGTCCGAGGCTGCAACTCAGGATAGGAATAAAAATCCCCATCTGGCTCCCTCTGTTGTGCACAAGAAGAGCAACAAGCCTCACGTCAAATCGTTAAAGTTGAACCTTGGCGGTGTCACCACAGAGTTCTGTACCCCAGCCACCAAGCAGTAGGTTTGGGGGGGACAGTGTGACAAATGAGTGGAAAGTATTTCCAAGGGCCAGTGAGGCGCCACGGGCCTTGCGTTTGCCTGACTTTGTGTCGAGCGCTGCTAAGGCATCAGTTGGTCTCTTCACAAAGTGCCCGTGAGGTAGGTGTGGCGGCCTCACTTCACAGCTCATGCAGCTGATCCAAGAGCTACAATTCCAAAGTCTGGGATCATTCCTCTGCGGCCTCCACACCAGGGCCCACGCATGAGAGAGACGCATGGCATTTCGGATTAAGGAAACCAAGTGCTGTTTTTCCCAAACCTCACCTGAAAGGCTGTTCTCCGTTCTCACTTCATCTCTCATACTCCCCTTTCTGCTCTAGGCACAGAAGGCACCTCTGTCATATTTAACACGAGTGTTATGGTGGCTGTGGAATGTAAATCCTTCCAAATGTCAAAAGATAGGAGACTGAGGGCTGAGCCCCGGTGGCGTAGTGGTTGTGTGCGGGACTGCGGCCCACGGGGTTGGCGGTTCAAACCCGGCAGCAGCTCTCCAGGAGCAAGACTGGGCCTCCTACTCCCACCAGGGCAGTGATGCCCCCCACAAAAACAAACAAACAAACAAGATAGGAGACTGTGGCAGTTACATAACACCCTGCCAACTTGCAAAGGGACGAAATCTAGTCTGTCACTCAGATCACAGCTTGATGACCTCATTTGCAGACTAAGGAGATAAAGCTTACTGGAGGCCAGATACACACTGCGTTATCTTCTTGCTGACAAGACACATGAAGTTATGCTGATGGAGCCAGAGCCCTGGAGCAAGAGGAGCCATGTGGAGACCATGCCAGTGCTGAGGTGCTTCCACCACCACTGGATCCACAAGACTTCCCACTCACTGACCTGTGATCTTCCTGCATTCAGTGTCATTGCATGTGTTCCATGAGTCTTAAAAGGATATTGTGGACTGGTATTGGACATACGGGCTAATATTGGGCTTTTGGACTTGATCTGGACTGGTCTTAATATACAATTATTCTTTTTTGGGGGGGGGGGGCATCACTGCTCTCTGGCAGTGGGAATAGGAGGCCCAGCCCCACTGGTGGAATTGAACCTCCGACCCAGTGGGCCGCAGTCCCGCGCACAACCACTACGCCACCGGGGCTCAGCCCTACAATTATTCTTTATATAAAGCTCTTACTTATAGACCTATGAGTGTCTATGGATTTGTTTCTCCAATCAACCCAGACTAACAGAGAAATCATCAAGAACATGAATCTACACAGCCAAGAAACCCATGCTGTCAGAGGAGGAACAAACTGGCAGCATAAGCAACTCAACACAAAGGATTAAAAGTAGAGGAAGAAAGTGTGTGAGGCTGGGTTGTCTAAAGAAACACAACCAGTGACAGTCACCTCTGTATAAGAAAGAATTTTATACCAAGAAATCATCTTCAATAAAAGAAGGCTTAAAAAAGAACAAGAAGTCTTTTCAGTCTAGTTTAATTCAAGGTCGGTGCTGGCTGGGGCCCTCTTCAGACTCACAAAGCTGCAGGCTGATGATGAAGACAGTGGAGCAGGAAGGAGGCCCATCACAAGCCTGTGGGTGCAGAGTCACATGGATCTAAGGATGGTAGAAATACAAGCCACCTTGCACTGACTCTGCCCTTCACAGAGTCCCAGTGAGGGGGAAGGTGCAGTAGCAGAGAGAGAGAGAGAGAGTTCCCCATCTCTCTCACTCTTCTACAAAAAGACTTATGACACCAAGGCAGGGTGGGGGAATCAGGTGAAGAGAATGCTGACACATTTGGGGGACTGTTCATGACATGAAATAATGCAATCTGTATGTAAATTGAATGGGAAACTCATTTGCTTTGCAAACTGACATCAATAAAATATTTTTCTTTTTTAAAATTTTCTTTTAAAAAATCATTTTATTGGGTGCTCATACAGCTCTTATCACAATCCATGCATACATACATCCATTGTGTCAAGCATATGTGTACATTTGTTGCCATTATCATTTTCAAAACATTTTCTTTCTACTTGAGCCCTTGGAATCAGCTATTTTCACCCTCCCCTTCCCCACCCTCCCTCACAAGCCCTTGATAATTTATAAATTATTATTTTGTCATATCTTACACCGACAAAAGTCTCCCTTCACTCCCTTTTCTGTTGTCTGTCCCCCAGGGAGGGTGTTATATGTATATCGTTGTTATCGGTTCCCCCTTTCTCCTCCCACCTTCCTCTTACCCTTCTGGTATCACTGCTTTCATTACTGATCCCAAGGGGTTTATCTGTCCTGAATTTCTGTGTTTCCAGCTCTTAACCAGTGTACATCTTCTGGTCTGACCAGATTTGTAAGATCCAATTGGGATCATGATAGCGGGCAGGTTGGGGTGGGAGTGGAGGAAGCATTAAAGAACTAGAGAAAAGTTGTATGTTTCATCAGTGCTAAACTACACACTAACTGGCTCATCTCTTCCCTGTAGCCCTTCTGTAAAGGGATGTCCAATTGTCTACAGATGGGCTGTAGGTCTCCACTCTGGACTCCTCATTCACATTGATATGTTCTTTTGTTGAGTCTTTGATGCCTGATACCTGATCCCATTACCACTTCATGATCACACTGTCTGGTGTACGTCTTCCACGTGCACTTGTTGCTTCTCATCTTTCTGGCCTCTTGTCTTCAAGCCTTTAAGATCCTAGATCCTGTATCTTTTGATAGTCAGGCACCATCAACTTTCTTCACAATAACTTATGCACCTGCTTTGACTTAAGCGATCATGTTGGAAAGGTGAGCATCATTGAAAGCTAGGTGATTAGAACAAAATGTCCTTGCATTGAGAGAGTACCTGAGTAGAGATCTAATGTCTTCTACTTTGGTACTATATATATATATATATGGATCTATTTCCCTATCATTATATATAAGTATATTTTCATATGTACATGCCTGTAGTTAGATCTCTATAAATGTTGTTTGCCTCCTAGTTCTGTCCTCTATTTCCTTTTACTTTCCTCTTGCCCCACTATCAAGTTTGGGCTTCATTTGGGTTTCAATAATTCCTCTCAGTTACATTGCCTTTGATCAAGCCCTACTAGGCTTCCTGTACTCTCCTTGCCATCGATTTTAGATCTGGGATCTGCCCTTGTCACGTGAGGACCCCAATACCTCCCTAGTATGTGTATGCCCCTAGATCATCCCTCTCATTACTATATAACCTATAGGATATATACATCCTGTGAAGTATGTCCTTAGCTGTGCTTTGGAGCCTTTCAGGTCTCTAACAGATATATAAGGCTGGTCAGAATGAAGGAGTTCTCTCACCCGCTCTCTCTACCCCAAGCCCTCACCCTCTCCTCCCTGTTCCTCTCCCTACGTCCTCTCCTCCCCCCTCATTCTCTCTCTCCCTGTGGACCACCAAGCAGAGATGAGGTGAGCATGCTACCCTAAAATGTGTCTGACTCTATTATTTCTGGCTCTCATATTTTCTAAGACTTTACTATAATTTTTAATCATCACTGTACAATTGCACCTACCTGACCCATGATGATATGTTCGAAGCTGGTACTCTGACAGATGAGTAGGAGGGACTCATTACTTTGGGGACCCTAAGCTTCTGTGATGGGAAGGGTGAGGGGAAACATTAAAATTGGAGAGTGGTGGTTACATGATACGATGACTGCAATTAATGACACTGATATCATTAGTAAAAGATGACAAATCACAAATGTTTTATCATACATGAATTTAGAGTAAAAACAATTAAAGGAAGCCATGAAACAAAATAAATGACTACCAACTTCCACGATTTTAACACAAACAGCAAACTGTGGGGAAGAGAAAGATTCGCAGATTTATCATAGTATTCAGTTGCAGGCATAAAAATAAACAAAAAGGGGGCTGAGCCCTGGTGGCGTAGTGGTTGTGCGCGGGACTGCGGCCCACTGGGTTGGAGGTTCAAATCCAGTAGCAAGGCTGGGCCTCCTACTCCCACCACCAGAGGGCAGTGATGCCTAAAAAGGAAAAACTAAAAGCAACAAAGGTTTTTGAACAGCAGTATGAAATGTGCTCACAGAGTTAAAGAAAAGAAAAGCATGAACCAATGGCTAAAAGAAATAATACATTAATAAAAAGAATAGAAAAAGATAAATGTTGTTGTTATGTATCCCCAAGTCAGTTCATAGTGGCCCTCTGTAGGACAGAAGGAAACACTGCCGGGTCCTGCATGATCTTCTTATGTTTGGGCCCATTGTCACAGCCACTGTGTCACTCCATGTTTTCAAGGGGCTTCTCTTTTTTGCTGCCTTTCTGCCAAGCAGGCTATCCTTCTCCAGCGCATCTCTCTTGATAACAGGCTCAACGAATGTGAGCGGAAGTCTTGCCATCCTTATTTCTAAAGAACAGTCTGGCTGTATTTCTTCTTTTCATAGTCCTTAGCACGTGCACATTCATTGCCAGTCTCATCATTCAAAGGCGTCCATTCTTCCCTCTTCCTTATTCAATGTCCAACCGTCACATACGTAGGAGGCCACTGAAAATACCATGGCTTGGGTCAGTCATGTCTTCACCCTTAAAGTAACCATCTTGCTTTCCAACACTTACAAGAGTTCTTGTAGAACAGATTTACACAATGCAGGGGGTGCTTTGATCTCCTGCCCGCTGCCTCCATGAGCATTCGTTGTTGGTCAAAGAAGATGAAATCCTTGACACCTTCAATCTTTGCTCTTTTTAGCATCACATTCCCTGCTGGTCCACTTATATGGATTTCGGTGTTCTTTACATTGAGTTATAAGCCATACCGCAGTCTGCAATTCTTGGTCTTCACCAGCAAGGGCTTCAAGTCGTCCTCACTTTCAAGAAGCAGGGTTGAGTCACCTGCACATCACACGTTCTAATAAGCCTTCCTCCAATCCAGACACCACGTTCTTCTTCGCATAAGCCAGTCTCTAATTGTTTGCTCAGCATACCAACTGGACAACCATGGTGAGACGATACCACTGGGGTACACATCTTTCCTGATTTTAAGCCATGCAGTATCCCCTTGTTCAGTTAACACAGTTGCCTCTTGATCCATGTATAGGTTCTGCTTGAGCACCATGAAGTGTTCTGGAATTTCCATTCTTTCAAGGCTCTCTATGGTTTGTTATGCAGTCAAAAGTCTTGTCATAGTCACTAAAACACAAGTCAGCAAGTTTCTGATACCCTCTGTTTGCACCTAGATCCACCTGACATGAACGACGATAGACCTTGTTCGATGTCCCTCTTCTAAATCCAGCCTGAATTTCTGGCCGCTCCCTGTCAATGTGCTGCTGCAACCATTGTTGCATGATCTTCAGCAATCTTCCTTGCATGTGATATTGATATTATTCTAAAATTTGTGCATTCTGTCGGGTCACCTTTCTTTGTGGGCACAAAAAGGATCCAGTCAACTGGTCAAGTGGCTGTCTTTCGAATTTCTTGGCATTGACAAGTGAGTGCTTCCAGTGCTTCATCCGTTTGGTCAATCACTTCAAGGGGCATTTCATCAATTTCTGGAACCTTGTTTTTGGTTTAGGAGCTCTGGTGGTGTAGTGCTTATGAATTGGACTGCTAATTGCGAGGTCAGCCGTTCAAAACTACCAGCAGCTCCTCAAAAGAAAGATGAGGCTTTCTATTCCCATTAAGAGTTACTGTCCCAGAAATTCACAGGGATAATTCTACCCTGCCCTATAGAGCCATTATGAGTAAGACTCAATTTCATGGGACTGTGTTTGCTTTTTAGTTTATTATTATTATTATATTGGGCTAATGGTTAAAGTACAATGTAAATTTCTTCCTTCTGTGTCATGGGTTCTTTTTCACATGCTGCTCTTAAAAATGGTTGAATGTTAATTAGCTACTTTTGATCTAGTAACTGAATTCTTTCCATCTTCTTTTGCTTTTCCTCCATTGTTCAATATCTTACCCATAGAATCTTTTGAAATTGCTACTTGAGGCTTACATTTTTCCCCTTCGGTTCTTTTAGTTCAAGATATGCTGAGCATGTGCTTCCTTCGTGGTTTTCTAACTCTAAGTCTTTGCGCATTTCACGACAACATTTACTTTGCCTTCTGAGCTGCCATTGACATTTTCTGTTCAGGTCTTTGACTTTATCACCTCTTCCATTTTCCTTAGCTACTCTACGGTTAAGAGCAAGTTTCAGAGTCTCCTATGACATCACTCTGATTTCTTCTTTTCTGTATAATGACTTTTTTGCTTTCTTCATGTATGATGTTCTTGATGTCCTCCCACAGATCACCAGGACTTCTGTCATTAATGTTCAATGTAGCAAACCTGTTCTTGAGATGTCCTTGAAAGTCAAGTGGGATAGACTCATGGTCAAATTTGGGTCCTGTGAACTTGTTTTCATTTTCTTCACCTTCAACCTGAACCTTTTTTTTTTTTTTTGCATCACTGCCCTGGTGGGAGTAGGAAGCCCAGTCTTGCTCCTGGAGAGAGCTGCTGCTGGATTTGAACCATCAACCCAGTGGGCTGCAGTTCCGCACACAGCGACTATGCCACTGGGGCTCAGCCAACCTTCAACCTGAACTTACATATGAGCAATTGATGGTCTATTCCACAGTCAACCCCTGGCCTGGTTTTAACTGCTGATATTGGACTTTGCCATCATCTCTTCCCACAGATGTGGTCAATTTCATTTCTTTGTTTTCCATCTGGAGAAGTCCACATGTATAGTGACCTTTTGTGTTGTTGGAAAAAAATGGTATTTTTTGTGAACAAGTTGTTGGCCTTGCTAAATTCTATCATGCAATCTCCAGCTTCATTTATATCGCTAAGATCATATTTTCCAATTACTTTTTCTTCTTCTTTGTTTCCAACTTTTGTATTCCAATCACCAGTTGTTATCACTGCATCTTGATTGCACATTTGATCAATTTCCAACTGAAGACTTTGGTAGAATTGTTCAACTTCTATACCACAAGCGTCAGTGGTTGGTGTACAAATCTGGAAATAGTTGTATTGACTGGATTTCCTTGTCTGGAGATAGATATTGTCTTATCTATCTTAGATAGCATAGGACTTCAAGATAGATCTTGAGATATTCTTTTTGAAAACATGAATGAAAAGCAACATGAATCTGTCATATCTGGCACAGGAGCCAAATGATTTTCTGATTCAAAATGGCCAATATCTACTTTACCAATGACCCACTCTATCTCATTAGTGCCTATACTATCAATTTTATGCATTTTATCCCATTCTTTAATGTCCATGTCTCCTAGATTCATTCTTGGTACATTCCAGTTTTCAATTATCAATAGATATCTGTGATGGGTAGGTTTTTTATGCCAACATGGCCACAGAAGATTGGTGGCTCTCTTGTGACGGCATGGCCAATGAAACACAGGATGAATTGAAGTGCAGAGACAGGAAGGGCTCAGCGAGCCCTGTCCTTGCTCGCTTGCTTTCAGATCTTCGGACCAGACAGATGCCTTGTTTGTCCTGTTCCTCAACCTCTAAGCAACACTACCCGTGGGACACCTAATCGTGGACTGTGGAGCTGTGAGTTGAGGTTCCTTCAAGCCCTACTTCACCACGCTCTTGAGATACACATCTCTTGAGCTGGGGACTGTTGGACTCTGTCATCTGGCTGACTGTTGGTGACCTGCTCTGCTGTTTGCTGCCTGTGACCAGATAGCCTGAATTGCTCTACAGAGGACTACTCAGCGGCCCTCAAGACTTGAAGGACTGCCAGTCTTCTAGCTGCTTCACGCAAGTGAGTTGCACCGAGCAATTTGTACTGCTTTATAGATAGTTAACTGTTTCTTTCTTATCTTATATACCTTTCTCTATATAAATATATAAAGAGAATTACTAGTGTCCTGTTTTATTTCTCTAAGAGAATCCTGCCTGACACAATATCTGCAACTGTTTCATCTCATTTTGAGTCATGTCGCATCAGCAGCAAATGAAAGTCCAGAAAGTTTGACACCAGTGGACTGTATTCCATCCATGTCATTATGGTCAACTTTACTTTGAAAAGGCAGTTCTTCCTCAGCCACATTTTGAGTACTTATGACTTGAGGGAGGGGATCATTTTCTGACACTGTCTCTGATAATGTTCTGTGACTGCTCATGGGGCTTTCAGGATCCATCAGTGTTCCACTGCTAGCCATGAAGTTTTCAGTGGCTCATTTCTATAAATGGACAGTCTATTCCTTCTCATAGTCTGTTCTTTCTCTGGAAGCTGCTGAAATCTGTTCTCTTTGCCTAAGCCTGCTGGAATTCAAAATACCTGTGACATAGCTTCCAACGTCACAGCAACACACAAGTCACCACAGTAGGACAAACCTAAAGCCAAGTGGTGGGAGATAAGTGCTGCCACCCCAAAACACAACCTCACTGCCATCGAGTTGATTTCAATGTTTAACATCCCTGTAAGAGAGGACTGAGCCCCGGTGGCGTGGTGGTTGTGCGTGGGACTATGGCCCACTGGGATGGAGGTTCAATTCCAGCTCCACAGGAGCAAAGGCTGGGCCTCCTACTCCCACCACCAGAGGACAGTGATGCCCCCCCAAAAAACACAAAAAACAAAAAAGAGAGAGTAGAGCTGCCCCCACAGGATTTCCAAAGCTCTCCATCTTTACAGAAGCAGATTATCACATATTTATCCTGTGGAGCAGCTGGTAGGTTCCAATGGCTGACTTTCATTTAGCAGTTGAGTACTTAAGCACCATGCCAACGGGATTTCTAATAAGCAGAAAGGAATTATGAAGATAAACCAAACAGAAATACTGGAACTAAGAGGTACAGTAAATGACATGGAAAGTTACCTGGAGTAGTACAGCAGCATGTTTGAGCTGACAGAAGAAAAAGAAAAAAAAAAATCAAGTCAGCCAATATATGCATTATCGGAGTCCCAGAAAGAGAAGACAGAGAAGACAGAAGGACTGTGGACAAAATAAAGACTGAAAATATCCCCAAATTGTAAGAGATATGAGTATGCATATCCAAGGAGTTCAACAAAGTACAAGAGAAATCCAAAGGCATCAAGAGCAATCTATATTATAATCCAGCCCCCAAAGCAAAGAAAAAAATTTGAAAGCAACAAGAGAGAAGCAAATTGTCACATACAAGGAATCTTCAATAAGATTAAGTGTTGATTTTTCCCCCGGAAACCCTGGAGGCCAGAGGCAGTGGGGTGACATATTTAAAATGTCGAAAGAAATAACTGTCAATCAAGAATTCTATATCCTAGGCTGAGCCCTGGTGGTGTAGTGGTTGTGCGTGGGACTGCGGCCCACTGGGATGGAGGTTCGATTCCAGCTCCACAGAGCAAAGGCTGGGCCTCCTACTCCCACCACCTGAGGGCAGTGATGCCCCCCCCCAAAAAAGAATTCTATATCCTAGGCCAGAGGATGTACACTGGTACAGACAGCAACCGGAAACACAGAAAATCCAGAATAGATGACCCCTTCAGTAACAGTGAAAGAGGTGATACCAGGAGGGTAGAGGGAAGGTAGAAAGGGGGAACTGATGATAAGGCTCTTACATATACCTCCTCCCTGGGGTATGAACAACAGGGGAGTGGGTGAAGTGAGTGTAAGTGTAAGTGGATTGTGTAAGGTATGACAAAACAATAATAATCTATAAATTATCAAGGGTTCATGGGGGGTGGTCAGAGAGGGAGGACGAAATGAGGAGCTGATAGCAAGGGCTTAGGTAGAAAGCAAATGTTTTGAAAATGATGAGGGCAGCAAATGTGCAAATGTGCTTGACAAACAATGGATGGATCATGATAAGAGTTGTGAGCCCCCAATAAAATGATTTTAAAAAAATCTATATCCATCCAAACTTTACTTCAAGAATGATGGTAAAATAAAAGCATTCCCAGAACACAAAATCTGAGGGAGAGCATTATAATGAGATCGAGAAATGCTAAAGGAGGGGTACTTCAGGTAAAACAAAAGAGACAGAATCTCAATCATAGGAAGGGAGCTGGGCAGGGAAAAGCTGTCCAGTCCAGAAAGTAACAAATATTCTTGGAATAAGAAGCCAGCAGCAGATCTTGCCAACCCTACTCTGTATCCTCTCTCTGGGGCTTTGCTGATGGAAGAAAGGTCCCTGCTCCTAGACCGCTGGCTTTTCCTGTCATGAAGAGTAACGTTTTTTTAGAAAATGGGAACAGAGAGAAAATTCCTCAGAATGGTGATGGAAATTTGTGAGGAAAAAAAAAAAAACCACCCTGCGGCTAGCATCATAATCTATAGAGAAGACCGAGAACTTTCTCTTAAAGATCAGAAGGAAAACACATATATCTACTCTCATCACTGCTTTTCAATTTTGACTAGGAGTCCATGTCTGAATAATTAGACAAGGAAAAATAATAAAAGGTACCCAGATTAGAAAGGAAGAAGTAAAGCTATTCCTATTTGCCTATGACATTATATATGTGTGTGTATATAATGTATATAATCATTCTACAAGAAAGTAACTAGGGCTAATTACATAATTTAACAATTTCAGAATACAAGAGTGGCTCACAGAAAATGGGTTTCACAGTGTGATAATTAGGTTTTTGAGCCAACAGGGAAGCTGTAAGAAGATCTACATGGAGTTTCGCCTGTCAGTCAGGTTGCAGCTTGAGGACCTCATTTGAAGAGTCAACATATATAAATGGCTCTCAGGCGCCTGGTCCCTCCCCAACCCCACCCCCAACTTCAACCCCCAACCGCCCTGTGAGGTGGTCACCACCATTTGATCCACACAACTCTGCACCCACCTGCCTGTGACCTTCCCGCAGTCTGCATTATTGCATGTGGCTTCATGACTCTGAAGAGGGACTTGTGGACTAGTATCGGACTTATAGACTTGACTTGGCTATTTTCTTGAGCACAATTACTTCTTGATATAAAGCTCTTCTTTATACATAAACGAGTACCTCTGAGTTTACTTCTCTAGTCAATCTGGCCTAACACAACCAGCAATGAGCAATCTCAAAAGAAAATTTAAAAATTTTTTTTCATTTAAAAGAAAAAAACCCTAGAAATATTTTTTAAATTTTACTAATCATCTTAATTAATTTTCTCTAGATTTTATTTAGTTATTGTTGAGAATATACACAGTGAGACATGTACTAATTCAACAATTCCTGCATATGCAATTCAAATAACATCAATCACATTCTTCAAGTTGTGTAACCATTCCTGCTCACCTTCTCTGAGTTGTCATTCATTCGTGAACTTAAACTCATTGTCCTCTAAGGGCCCTATCAAATCTTTTGAGTTTCCTTTGTCAATTTGACCCTATATAGATAGTTTCTAAAATAACAATGCTCAAGGCAGACCTTGATTTAAGAGAATATCTGGGATTTAAAGATAATCTCAGGACAAGAGTTTCAGGTATTCATTTATTCTCTGTTGCTACAGACCTAGGAATATAGTTAATCATGAAGGTAAAAATATTTTTGCACTGAAAATTGTGGAACATTGTTGAGAGGGATTAAAGAAGTAAATAAGTGGAAAGATACGGTGTGTTCATAGATTAGAAGGCTTAATATTGTTAAGATGTCAGTACTATCCAAAGCAGCCTAAGAATTCAATGCAATCTCTATCAAAATTGCAGGCTTACAGAACTGAAAAAGCCAATCTTCACATTTATGTGGCTTTGAAAAGCAATACAAATAGCCTAGGCAATCTTGAAAAAGGACAACATAGTAGGAAGATCACTTCCCACTTTCAAAACATATGATAAAGCTACATTACTCAAGGAATCCTGGCATGCTGTAAATACAGCTAGGTAGACTGATGGAATAGAATTTAAAGTCCAAAAGTAAACCCACACCTCTCTGTCAATTGATTTTTTTTACAAGGGTGATAAGTCCTGTAAATGGGGAGACAGTGATCTCATAATTAAAAGGTGCTGGGTACCCACATGCAAAAGAATGAAGTTAGATTCATGTCTTACAAAGTGTAAGATCTAGTTTTGAACAATATATTATCAGGCATAACTCTGAAAGCAAAAGAAAAATAGATGAATTAAACATCAATTTTTTTTATTTGTCAAAGAGCTTTGTCAGGAAAGAAAAGAAGCATCCGATAAAATGGGAGAAAATCTTTGCAAATCACTTATCTGATAAAATGTATTACTGATGTAAGATATGGAAAACTAATCTATAACTTATCAAGGGTTCTTGAGGGAGGATAGGCAGGGGAGGGAGGGGAAGAAATGGGGAGCTGATATCAGGGGCTCAAGTGGGAAGAGAATGCTTTGAAAATGATGATGGTGGAGGTTGAGCATGATGGTGGGATGGGAGGAGGTATAGGGAAATAGAGAAAAGAACTGGGGAGTAAGGGGCATTTATAGAGGTTAAATACAGGCATATACATAGGTAAATATATTCATATGATGGAGGGTAAATAGATCAATATACATATACTTATAGACTTAGAATTAGGACCGCAAATGGCCATTGGACCTCCATCAGGTACTTCCTCAGTGCAAGAACATTTTGTTCTATTAAATAGGCATTCCATGATGCGCAGCACCCTGACACGATCACAGAAAACAAATGTGTGCATAGGCAAATGTAAAAAAGGTGATGGTGCCCGGCTATCAAAATATGTAGCATCTGGGGTCTTAAAGCCTTGAAAGTAAACAAGCTGCCATCCACTCAGAAGCAACAAAGCCCACATGGAAGAGGCACACCAGATTATGGGACCAAGAGATACCAAAGGGATCAATTATCAGGTTTCAAGAACTAATAATCATAACATTATATGCTCACTTTTCTGATATGATCACTGATGACAAATATGTGCATAAGCAAATGTGATGAAGAAAACTGATGGTGCCCGGCTACCAAAAGATGTGCGTCTGTGGTCTTAAAGACTTGAAGGTGAAGTGGTCATCTAGCTAAGAAGCAAGTCCACAAGGAAGAAGTACAACAGCCTGTATGACCACAAGGTGTCAAAGGGGTCCGGTATCAAGCATGGAAGACCTAAAAAACATATCATTATAAATGAGTTCAGATTGGAGACCCAAGGCCCATCAATAAGTGAAGAGATATCCTCTTACAGAGGAGTTGTAGCGAGGAGATGAGCCAGTCTAGATGCAGTGTAGCAGCAATGAAATGTTCTCAAATGCTTCCTCCCACCGAAGGTCATTATCCCAATTCTGCCAGACAGATTTGGCTAGACCAGAGGATGCACATCAGAGTAAAAAACATCGAAATTTAGGCTCGATAATCCCTTGAGACTAGTGGGGAGTGGTGACACTGGGAGGCTGGAGGGATGGTGAAATAGAAAGGGGGAACAAATTTCTCGGATCTACATGTGACTTCCTCTCTGGGGTGCAGATAATGGAGGGGGGGTGTGAAGTGACACATTAGACAGTGTAAGATATGAAGAGGTAATAAAAATTTGTAAATTATTGAAAGTTCATGGGGGAGGAGTAGAGGGAAGGGGAAATATGGGGAGTTGGAATTAAAAAAATAAAGAACTAGAGGAACGAGGGGAAGAGGAGCTTATGCTGGAGGGGTTCAAGTAGATAATGAAGATGAATGTGGCAACATGGGTACAAATATGCTTAATATGAATGATGTATTAAATGCTATGAGAGCCGCCAATAAAATCTATATTTTAAAAAAAGGAAAAAAGAAAATGATGATGGTGGCATATGTGCAAATGTGCTTGACATATTGGAGGAATGTATGGATTGTGATACGAGATGTAAGAGCCCCCAATAAAAGTATTATTTAAAAGTTTGTATATGTGTTTATATATAAGTACATGTATACACCAAATTCACGGCCATTGATTTCAATGCCAACTCATAGTGACATTGTAGGAACAGTGTAGAATGGATTCTGTTGGTTTCTGAGACTGTAACTGTTTACAGGGGTAGAAAACTTGGTCTCTCTCCCATGGAGGAGCTGGTGGTTTCAAACTCTGGACCTAGAGAATTACAGCCCAACTTGTAACCACTCTACCACGAAGGCCGTAACTCAACAGCAAAGAGACAAACAATCCAAAATGGTCAAAGGACCTGAACAGCCATTTCACTGAAGAAGATGCATAAATGACCAATGAACCCATGAGAAGATACACAACATCATTAGCCATTTTCTTGTGCCTGGTCAAATTGATTCTGACTCATGAAAAGCCCAAGTATGTAGAGTGTATCTTCAGATCCGTGTTCACAATACCTCAAGATGAGGTCGAACCACTAATCTTTTGCCTAAACCTTTCAACTTTAACCTTCTGTGTGACCTAGGAACTCAGCATTAGTCATTGTCGTTAGGGACCATCAAGTGAACCCCTCTTCATAGCTATTCTATGTACCACAGAAGGAACCACTTCCGGACCTTCAGCCAGCTTCACAATTGCTGTATTGCTTCATCCCATTGTTGCAGCCACTGTGACAATCCATCTTCATCTTTCATGCTGACCCTCTACTTCCATAATGGGCTCGCGTGTTCCAAGGACTGGGAATGGTCTCTCCTAGTAACATGCCCAAAGTATGTGAGGTGACGTCTCCCGGTCTTCACTTTTAAGGAGCATTTTGGCTGTATTTCCTCCAAGACAGAGGTATCTATTCTTCTAGCAGATCATGGGACTGGCGATGCTCTCTGCCAGCACCATAATTCAGAGACATCCATTCTTCTCCAGACTTTCTTATTCATCATCCAGCCTTCACCTGCATATGAGCTATTGAAGATACCGTAGCTTGGGTCAGGAGCACTGTAACCCTCAAAATGACATCTTTTTTCTTTATTACTTGTGTTAGGCTGGGTTGACTAGAGAAACAAATTCAGCAACACTCATATGTGTGTAAGAGAGAACTTTATATCAAAGGGTAATCATATATTAAGAAAACATCCCAGTCCAGCCCAGATCAAGTCCATAATTCTGATAGCAACCCATATGTCTGATGCCAGTCTATAAATTCCTCTACCGGCTAATGCAACATGTGCATGATGCTAAATGCAGGAAGATCACAGGCAGGGCGTGGAAAGTCTAGTGCAGGACTGTCAAACTGACAGCCTGTGGGCCACATATGGCCCCTGAGGTAATTTTTTGTGGCCCATGATGCTCTGAGATAAAATGAAAATAGAAAAAAATTGTTATGAAGAAAAGTTTAAGCTTAGGCTAAGCGCTATTTTCTTCATAACAATTTTTTCTATTTTCATTTTATCTCAGAGCATTGTGGGCCACAAAAAATTATCTTGGGGGCCACATGCGGCCCTTGGGCTACCAGTTTGACACCCCTGGTCTAGTGGATCCAGTGACAGTGGGAGCATCTCCGTGTCGGTATGGGTCTCTGTGTTCTGGTTCCTCCAGCTCCAGGGCTCTGATTCTTTCAGCTTCTCTCCATGTGGTTTCTCACCAGGAATGTCAAGCAGAGCCAGTTTGTCCTGCCTCCAGTGAGCTATTTATCTCCACCCTGCCTCCAAAAGAGGTCATCAGACTGCGACCTGATTGACAGGCTAGACTCCACCCCTTCACCAGTTGACGGTCAATTACATAACTGCCACAACTAGAGGTTGGTTGCAAGGTTGGTTGGCATCTCGAAAGTACCAGCCGCGTCAAGGGAGGAAGGTGAGGGTTTCTACTCTGTGGTAGCTACATAATTTAACATCAACTTGATAAAAAGGTTGAGAGGTGGAGTTTAGTCTGTCAATCAGCTCACAGCCTGATGATTGCCTCCTTGTGGGTGTGACCTTCTCATGAGGATTCTGGAAACTTCCTCTTTTTCTCCCTAGAGGTGGGCACACCCTCCCTATACTTCACCTTCTGGTTCACAAGCTATGCGGAGCCATCCTCAAAGAGCTGGGGGAGTCCATTGTGGAGATGCACACCAGCATTGAGATTCTTCGATGGACATTGAATCCACAAGACTTTGCATACACCAGCCTGTGAACTTCCTGCCTTTTTCATCATCGCATGTGACTATGAGCATCTGAAGAAGGATTTTTAACTAGTATCGGACATATGGGCTACTATCAGACTTAAGGACTTGATCTGGACTAGGCTGGGATGTTTTCTCAATATATAATTGCTCTTTGATATAAAGCTCTCATATATGTGTGTGTGTATACACACACACATACATATACATATACATATATATATATATATATGAGTGTTCCTGGATTTGTTTCTCTCATCAGCCTGGACTGACACATACTTCTATAAAGGAAAATACTCGGCATATCTCAGAAGCAAAAGAATTGAAGAAAATATTCAAGCCTTGGGCTGAGCCCCAGTGGCGTAGTGGTTGTGCGCAGGACTGCGGCCCACTGGGATGGAAGTTCAATTCCAGCAGTGGGGCTGGGCCTCCTACTCCCACCACCAGAGAGCAGTGATGCCAAAAAAAAACAAAACAAAAAGAAAATATTCATGCCTTAAGTTGAAATATGGAAAGAATCTGTTGGCAAAGTATTGAGTGATGCAGGAAGCATAAAAAAAGAGGGAAATAATGTACAGAATCACTGTACCAAAAAGAATGAATAGATATGCAACCATTTCAAGAGGTAGCATATGGGCAAGAACCAATGGTACTAAAGGACTATGTCCAAGCTCTACTGAAAGAACTAGCCAAAGCCAAGACTCCAGGAACTGATGGAATATCAGTTGATGTGCCAGAAAGGGTTCTTTAGAGTAATAAAACCAGGACACTAGTAATTATATATATATATATATATATATATATATATAGTTAGTTAGATAGATAGATGATAAATAGATAGATAGATAGATAGATAGAAGAGTATATAAGATAAGAAAGAAACAGTTAACTATCTATAAAGCAGTACAAATTGCTCGGTGCAACTCACTTGCATGAGACAGCTAGAAGACTGGCAGTCTTTCAAGTCTTGAGGGCCGCTGAGTAGTCCTCTGTAGAGCAGTTCAGGCTGTCTGGTCACAGGCAGCAAACAGCAGAGCAGGTCACCAACAGTCAGCCAGATGACAGAGTCCAACAGTCCCCAGCTCAAGAGATGTGTATCCCAGGAGCGTGGCGAAGTAGGGCTTGAAGGAACCTCAGCTCACAGCTCCACAGTCCACGATTAGGTGTCCCACGGGTAGTGTTGCTTGGAGGTCAAGGCACAACATGAACAAAGCAGCTGTCTGGTCTGAAGATCCGAAAGCAAAAGAGAGAGGGCAGGACTCACTGAGCCCTTCCTATCTGTGCTCTTCAATTCATCCCGTGTATTCAATAGTCGTGCCGTCACAAGAGAGCCACCAATCTTCTGTGGCCATGTTGGCATAACAAACCTGCCCATCACAATCCACCCCTTGCCAACATGGCACCTGTACACAATTCTTTACCCATATAAAATTTCCAGACATCGATGAAATCAAACTTATTCTTTACATCAAACATCTATCATACATATAAATGAGAACACACTGAGTCCAATTGTAGCTGATATATCATACATTATCAAAGAAAAGATTCAATAAGCTCATAAACAGAAAATACATAAACAATCACAAATCTCGCTTCTGCAATTGATCATGTGGTTGTAATTGGTAGGTAGAACTACCTTCTTCTACTATCCTTTCTGTATTACCTTTGCCCTCAGCAATCACTTCAGCTGGTTGTGGTTTTTTGCCTGGTGGGGTGACCCAGACCTTCATTCCTGAGGGGTCTACATCATTAGATGTCCTGTCATGATGGGGTTGCTATAATTTACCATTTACTTTTATCACAGGGCATGGTAGCACTAAGAGTCGGCCTGTGGGATCTCCTGGATTTCATACATATTCCTCTTTACCCCCTTATGTAACACCAATCCAATTTCTTCTTGATAATCTGGGTCAATCACAACACTCAGTATAGTAACACCCTTCCTGATCTGTTTATTCAAAGGCATGAGAAGCCCAAAGTGGCCAGGGGGCATTCTCAGGTGCCAGTTCAGTGGAATCTGTGCTGTGCTTCCAGGTGGGAGAGTTCCTTCCTTTGGGACCAGGACCTCCAGTCCCGAAGAACATAGGGTTGCTGGGCCAGGAAGCAAAAATGTTGCAAGTGGGTCATTAGGAGTAATAGTGAGTGGTGCCATTCCAGTTTCCACCCCTTGGTTCCTGGACCCATGAATTCTGGCTATTGGAGACACAGCACCATATATTGGCCGCTGGTTTAAAGCGTATACAGCTTCCTGGAGAACACTGCCCCAGCCTCACAAGTTGTTGCCATGCAGTTTGCGTCGTAGTTGTGTCTTCAGGAGCCCATTCCATCATTCTATCGAGCCAGCTGCTTCAGGATGATGAGGAGCATGATATGACCAGAGGATTGCATGGGCCCATTGCTGCACTGAATTTGCTGTAAAGTGAGTTCTTGATTTGAAGCAATGCTATGTGGGATGCCATGCCGGTGGATGAGGCATTC
>PVJH01029493.1:0-25949 GCA_004026705.1 Nesogale talazaci
GGGAATCACTGCCCTCAGGTGGTGGGAGTAGGAGGCCCAGCCTTTGCTCCATGGAGCTGGAATGGAACCTCCATCCCAGTGGGCCGCAGTGCCGCGCACAACCACTACGCCACCAGGGCTCAGCCCTCTAGTAGTTCTTTTAGTCTTTTTTTCCCCCCTCCTTCTACTAGATTTTTAGCCATAGCCCTTTACTTTTTTAACCGCCCCCTTTCATATGCTCAAATGTGTTACAGACAGAAACAGCTTGGTGAGATTGTAGAGTCTCAGTGTCTTTGGGTGGGTGGACAGCTAGCCACAAGGGGCACTTCCCATGGGGCCACACCTTAGTCCAGGCCTGACCTGGAGCCTAATAGGCTAGCCAGCACTTTGTGCACCCCTGGGACGAAGCTGCCACTTGTCCCACAGAGCCTCCTCGATGGATGTGCAGGAGTTCTTCCGCAGGAAGGTCATGCTCAGGTGTGGAGCTCAGACAGGCCTGCCTTCCGGCCATGGACTGCGTGTTTTCATCAGAAGGGTGGCAGGTGGACGTGGAAAGAGGGGAGCTCTAGAAGTTTGGATGGACACTGCAGGACCTTAGACTCTTTAACACTGAGCCTTGAGGGCAGGCTGGTCAGCGGGAGGCCCCACCTCAGGGCAGTCGCTCGCAGATGTTGCTGGCATCTACCCGAGACCTCTCACTGGTGCTGCCAGAACACTGCCCTGTCTGAAGACCACACCCTATCTTTATGTCTGCGCAGAACCTTTCGTCCCCTCTGTCCCCCACAGGAGGTTTGCCCCGCTCCACTTGCTCAGGACAGCTCTCACACTCACCCGCCCCAGAGTTCTGGGAGCTGCCCCCTCCACCCCTGCCCGCCCCTGCACTGCCAATGCCAACGTGTGTGCCGTGGGGCATGGGGCACCCAGGAGAGACACCCAAGAGTTGTGATGAAAACACAGGGAAGACGCCCCGTGGGCTTCACCGTCGTGTGGTGTGGTGTCACAGGCTCAGCAGAATGCACGACGACGCCAGGTTTCTCCATGTAAATGGCACGGAGTTGGAGAGAGGAGCCAGGTTCTGTTTGTCCCTTCAGCTGAGTTGCAGCGTGAGGCCCCTAAGCCAGGGGGCACTGCTCCAGGACTGCCTGAGAGCCAGCCTGGGTCTCCCCACCTGGAGAATGAGTGATTTTGTTCCTCCTGGGGAGGGGGGGGGTGTGTGTGCCTTAAGGACACAAAGCCTCTTGTGTTCTGTCCTTCTGAGCCTAGTGAGTACCCAGGACACTGCCGCCTCCAGTGCCCTGCTGGGATCTTTGCACGCACACGCACACACACCCACAAACACCTGAGGGTGGAAGTAGAGGGTAGTGGTTGGGGCAGCCTCAGGTCTAATTGAGGGGTGACCTTGAGCTTTTAGGGACCCTCCCTGTGAATCTTGGAGCTCCTCTCTGGGAGGGGAGAGCGGAAAGCTGCTTTGGCTACCCGCCCCCAATCCAGTGGGGTGGGAGTGGGTTGGGGGGCGAGCAGGGGAGGCAGGCAGTTGTAGAGGCGGTCCGTTGGGTCTGGGAACAGGACAGCCTGCCCTGTCTTATTGACCCAGGTCTCCCATACAGAGCAGGAGGCATGGCTTTAGAGCTCTGTCTTGAAGTATGAGGCCCTTCTGTTCCTGGCTGACCTGCTCTGCTGGGCCACTTCCCCGCATGAGGCTGGCTTTGTGTCCACTCCCCTGACACCGCCTTCCCTGCAGTGGTGTCCCCAGTGTGTCCGCTGCCACCTCACTGCGAGGGAGGGAGGCTGGGATGTGCCCGCCCAGGCTATTTTTACCCAGCCTTGTCCCCGCAGAGCTGTTCTCTGGCTCCAAGTTCCTGCCTGGGGAGTGGAGCCATTGCCAGGGCTGGGGGTGGACGAGCGGAGCGTTGGAGCCTCCTGGACCCTCTTCCCTCGGCGGCTCCTCATCCTAACACTTATTAAAGGGTGTAATTAAAGTGCAGAAAGACCTGCCAAGAGAGTGGGCAGGGACCCTGGGAGGCAGCAAAGAGTCACTGGTCTCCGAAGAGCACGCTCAGGGACTTGGCTTCCAGCCGCTGACTCCAGCCCTCCTCCATCCTGGGTGCCATGTGGGGGTGGGGGTCAGGCCCGGGGCTCGGGGGGCTGATGCTGACGATGGGGATGACACAGTGCCCAGGGGTTAAAACAGGACTTGTTTAATCCGAATGATAGCTGCGTTTTGTAGATAGGGAAGCCCAGGCACTTGAGAGGGTCAATAAACTCTGTACCCAAAGTTGCAGGGAAGCGGGGTTTGAGCCCACAGTCTGCCCACAGCACCAGTTTGTCCCCCGCTGATCTTTCCCATGTCTGTAGCGTCTGCACAGGGAGACACAGGCTTCCACGTGCTCAAGGGCACTCCTTGCAGATGCGCATTTTCACCTTGCTTTTAGATGAAGTTTAGAAACGGACAAACCTCACTGAAGTAATACAGCCTGCAAGTGGCCCAGACAGAAGTGACCCCCGGTCCCGGGGGGCTCCTATGCTTTGAAGCTCTGCCCAGCGCATCACACTGCTGTGAAGTTGGGGTCAACAGTGCTCATTGATCACAGGGGTGCCTCTGAAGGGCGGAGTGGTGCCGTGGGCTTGGAGCCTAGACTTGGGGCCCGGGCCTAGGGGAACCATGATCAGTGTCGCTTCTTGTAGCCGCTGGCGACCCATGGTGTTCATCACGTTTGTTAAGACACCTGTCTCCATCATCACAGGGATCACACACACCCAGCCAGATCTAACATACTCCATATGTCGTCACGAAGACACAATTAGATTTACTCGTTCACGTTGCATGAAAAACCCTGTTAGATGGGGTTAGGCCTTCCGTACGTTTCTGGGGAGCACAGTTCAATCCGTGCTCCTGTGCACCCGATGATGCCCAGTGACCAGGGGGTCCAACCTGGAGACCCTCATGCAGGGTCGTCCTTCTCCCAGGCAGCAGGAGATAGTCTGTCTCCCAGAACCGGCATTCTCTGTTCCACCCCTTCCCTGACTGCATTGTTTTCTTCCTCGCTTTTGTTTTGTTGTTGGTAGCTTTTCAGTTGAGAGCTTTGAGAGCTTTTTGTTGTTGATAGTTTTCAGTATTAAAAGGCATAGTGAAAACAAGAGGGAGGGGCCATTTTTCTCTTTCAGTAATGTGGACTTCGATACAATTATGTGGGATACATATTAGGGGACTTCAAAAAGTTGGTGGGAAAATGGAATCAAAGGATCGTAGAATTTTTCCAAGGATGTTGGGAAGCCTTCTTCCTTATGTCCCCAGCGACGTCTGGCCATGGGGTCCGTTTCCTCAGATTCGCGGAGGTCCAGGCAGCAGTGCCTACTGCAACTAGGATTGCGTCTTCCCAGGAAACCTGAACCCCTCAAGGTCTGTTAGTGCGAAGTCTATTTCCATGGGTCCTGGCAGGGTTATCCACCAGGACAACTCAGGGCAATACTGTGGCCCCGCCACCCACCCTCAGCAGAGCTTGGACAGTGGGACCTTGTCAGCCACTCTGAGGCTTGGACAGCTCCCCTGCGCGGCTTGTTGATAACTTGGCCTTTCCAGAGGTCTTTGAACTCAGTGCTTGCCAGCTTCCTACAGAGCTTGAAGGAGTACTTTTAGGGCCTGTTGATGGTGATGCGGCTCTTGAGCCTGGGAGGCCCTGGGGCCAGGCAACATGCCTTTGGGCTCCCACTGGCAGCCGAAGCCTGAGACGGGGTCTTGGGGACAGGGGGGCCTGGAGGCCAACTCGGGTGGCAGGAACCTCCAGAATCCCAGGCCAATCTCGATGTGGAGAGCACCCCAACTGTCTGTGGGGGACCTTGCTGACTGACCAGCAGACGCCACCACAGGGGTCACAGAGACAGCTCCTCCTCTGTAGCCAATCGCTCCCCACGCCCCCGGGCCTTAACACCCCCACTGCCGTCGACACCCCTCCGGTACTTATGTGAATGACCACATGTGACCCTTGGAGCAGCCTTCTGGGCCCCCACTTGATGGGGCCCCAGAGAGGTGGTCTCTCACTCACTGTCGCAGGGCTAGCCAGCACTGAACCCCCAGTTTACAGACTCCCGGCCTCCACCCCCTCACAAGGGCCTCCAGGAACTGACCAGGGAAATGTGGTGTCTTCATTACCCTCTCCACTCCTGGGGTCACTCAGCAGGAGCAGGAGGAGGGGCAGGGTGGGAGAGAGGGGGCAAAGGAGATGGCCCTGGGAGTGGCCTGAGTACAGTACCAACCATGGAGCCCACCCTGTGCGCCTGGGGAACAGGGAGCTCGGGGTGCAGGGATGGTCCCAAGGGCCCCGAGTCCCTAGGACAGCGGTTCCCAAACTGTGGGTTGTGACCCCTTTGGAGGTCAAATGACCCTTTCACAGGGGTCACCCGATGTGGAACAATAGGAAAGTGAAGTAGCAACGAAAATAATTTTGCGGGGTGTGTGTGGGGGGGTGTGGGTGTCACTACAACATGAGGGACCGTATGAAAGGATTTGGGCATGAGGAAGGTTGAGACCCCCCCTGCACTAAGAGCCCCAGAAGACCAGACACGCTCGACTGCAGGGACTCACCTCCAGGCTGGATGTGTCCCGGGGAGCACCAGGCACTGTTGGTCACTAGGTTGTCATTTTGGGGGGACTCCTCCAGCTCTTACCACAATATGCATAGATACATTGTGTCAAGCACATGTGTACATTTGTTGCTGTCATCATTCTCAAAACATTTGCTTTCCACTTGATCCCTTGGTATCAGCTCCTCATTTTTGCCCTCCCCACAAACCCTTGATAATTTATAAAATATTATTATTTTGTCACGTCTTACACTGTCTGACATTTCCCTTAGCCCTCTTTTCTGTTGTCCATCCCCTAGGGAGGGGTTACATGTAGATCTCTGTGATCGGTTCCCCCTTTCTACCCCACCTTCTCCTTACCCTCCTGGTATCGCTACTCCCATTATGGATTCCGAGGGGTTTATCTGTCCTGCATTCCTTGTGTTTCCAGTTCTTATCTATGCCAGAGTACATCCTCTGGTCTAGACAGATTGGTAGGGTAGAATAGAGATCATGATAGTGGGGGCAGGGAGGAAGCATTGGAGAATAAGAGAGAAGTTGTATGTTTCATCATTGCTATACTGCACCTGACTGGCTTGTTTCCTCGCCAAGACCCTTCTGTAAGAGATGTCCAGTTGCCTACAGATGGGCTTTGGGTCTCCACTCTGCACTCCCCCTCATTCTCAATGATGTGATTTTTTGTTCTTTGAATCTCGTGCTCACACAGGTTGGTGTGCTTCTTCCATGTGTGCTTTCCTGCTTCTGTGCTAAATGGCCACATGTTTATCTTCAAGTCTTTAATCTTTTGATAGCAAGGTACCATCAGCTTTTTTCATCACATTTGCCTACGCGCCACTTTGTCTTCAGCGATCATGTCGGGAAGGTGAGCATCAGAACAAAACAAAGTGTTGACGGAGTACTTGAGTAGAGACCCAATGTCCACCTGTGACCGTAATACTAAACCTATAAGTATATGCATATATATCCATTTCCCCATAATACATAAATATATTTATATATGTACATGCTTGTATTTAGACCTATAAATGCCCTTTGCCTCCTAGTTCTTTCCTCTGTTTCCTTTTACTTTCCTCTTGTCCCACTATCATGCTCAGCCTTCATTTGGGTTTCAGTAATTCTTCTCAGTTACATTGCCCTTGATCAAGCCCTCCTATCCCCTTCTCGCATCAATTTTGGATCACTTGTTGTTCCCTTGTCCTTGGGTTTGTTAATACCCACTTCCTTCCCCTCCCTCCCATATCCTCCTGTCCTGTTGTTTTCTCCTCCAGATTGTCTATCTCACCTATATTATCTAGATAGACCTGCAGAGAGAATAATATACACAAAAACAAGACAGAGCAGAACAAAGCAGCAAAAGAAAACAAAATAACAACAACCAAAAATCAATGTCACGGGCATTTAGGCTGCTAGAAGTGCATTCCATCCTCTCCACTACACTTCCACCCCACCCTCCACCCCCACCCCCGCTCCTCCAAAGCGAGCCTGGGTGTCTCTTGTACCCAGGAAAGGAGAGCATGTGGAAACAGATGGTGTGGCCCAGGACTTGTCTGCACACCCTTCAGTGGCTCTTTGTGGCAAGGCGCCTGCTACCCACGGGGCAGGGTGAGCTCCCAGATACTGGGGATCTGCCTTGAGTTTGTCCTGAATTCCACTGGAATCTTGCCAGCAGAGAGAATTTGCCTCCCCAGCCTCAGGGCAGAGTAATCTTTAGGTTCTCTGCATTCCCTGGTGCGGGGCCTGGGCGGGGCAGCCTGTTCTCCCAATCTTATACCCAGTAACCCACAGCCTCCGAAGCCGCGTGCAGGTCTGGAGACCTGTGAGAACCACCTCAATGAGGCCCATCAGCCGGCTTCCTAATGTGGCAGGAAGCTCTCCGCAGGGAGGAGTGAGTGGCCAGGCGCCCATAAGGGGCTGCCCTGGCCCTGCCTCCCTCCCTGAGGGGGTCGGGAATGGAGCCCATTGCCCACCCACTTCTGGGCCCAGTGGGAGCAGATTTGGGGATCCACCTAGCCCCTTCTCTGGGGTCAGAGTAAGCCCTGGGGTCACTAGGGTGACCATGATGCCCGTGTCCAGAGCAAATGCCAAACCAGATGGGACCCCAGGACAGACCCAGACATGTATCACCCTGGACATACCGAGATGTATGGTGACTTAAAAAAAATTTTTTTTTAATTGGGTGAAGTTTTACGGAGCAAATCAGTTTTCCATTCTGTAATTCCTATACACTGGGTTTCGCCTGTTTTATCACTCTTTGTACCATTTGAGTTTTCAGGAAGGCTGCTAGAGCTAGCTTTGACCTTCCTGCTTGCACTGGGCAAGCACAGGTTGGCGTGAAGGTGTTACTGTAGGCACCAACTCCATTTAAGAGAAAGAAAGTGTGTGTGTTGGGGGCTGAGACTTGCTTCAGGAGCCTGGCTGTAGGTCTCAGCAGAGTCTTCTGTGTACAGGAAGTCCTAGGGTAACAGCCCTCTTATTCCGGGCCACCTTCCCTGTGTGGGAGGGCAAGGACTGGTCCTCCACCTTTGCCTTCTGTACTCCCCGTGACTCTCTCAGGGCTGTTATGCAGGACGGACTTGTGTGACAGAGAACACTTTGTCAAATGTGAGGCACCAGGGGGAAGTGGGCTCCACTCCGAGGACTCCCTGTCTAAAGAGGGGCTTAGGCGGCTCTCCATGCAACTCAAGCTCTCAGGCCAGCAACCAGGATCATGGCATACTTCTGTGGAAGTGTGGCAGTGGGGGGACGCGCGGAGGGGAGATGGCCAGCCAGCTCCTCCCTGTGCCACACGAGCTGGTTGTCTCCGGGCAGAGTGCCCATCAGAAACACAGCCTGGTGTCCAGTTCACCAAGTGGAGGTTGACCAAAGCCCATGCTGGGCACTGGGGTCCACGGGGCCGGTCTCTGCTTGCCTTGGCATTGTGCCGGCCTTCTGGGAATGGCTTGGTGCAGCTTCCGCAGGCCTAGCTGACAAGCGCTGCTGGGCAGAGAGCGTGGGCTTTGGGGACACACAGTCTGTTCTGTTCTCCTCCACAGCCCAAGGCAAGGCATGTCAACTACGGAGAGCAGATTCATAGGACTGTGACTTGCAAAGTGGAAGAGGTCCTGAGAAAGTGACAGAATGAGCACTCCTAGCAAGGGGTTAATTCTCTTCCTCTCCTTGGGGCTGGAGGGTGAAGGGTGTGCTGGAGAAGGAACTGGGCTCTGGGGCTGGGAGGGTGAAGGGTGTCTGCGGCCTGTGGCTCTTACAGGACTGCCTGCCGGTGGAGTGGGCAGAGGGCAGGGTGAGACAGTTGCTCCAGTAGCTGGAGTGCTCGATCTTCATGACAGCTCCCTCTCCAGGTCACTGCCCTCACTGCCCCTGTGAGCTTGAACAGCCCACGAACTGGCGCATCAGGGATAAATAGAACTAAGCATGTGGCAGCTGGAGGCAGACAAGGAGCTCACCTTCCGGCCGGCGGACTGCTGGCAAGCTGTTTCCACTCTCTGCGCCTCCACGGCCCCATCAGTAGCCATCGGAAGAGATGGCATGAGGCATAAAGGAGACGGCAGCTCAGTCTTCAGGCCGTGGATGTGGCTGTCCTCTTGTTCCTCTGGTGAAGGGGCTCTGGGCATGACCAGGCAAAGGATGATAGATTGAGAGCCACGTGGGACTGGCGTAGCGACACCTTGTTGAAAGAAGGATCCTTTCTTGTAAACACCGTGGGCGATCTTTGAGTTCAGAGCCATCCGGCTGGCTGATGCCAATTTTGCTGGTCCATCTGGTGGGAGGCTGGTGTCCTGGCCCGGGCGGAGCCGCGCTCATCCATCACCGTCTGTTCGTAGTCTTGAGGTCTCCCATGGGGTCGATGCCCCCCCCCCATCCCAGAAGGGGTGCCTGCTTCCCCATGGCTGTGGGTGGTCACACCTCGGGTGGTAGGAGGTGTGAGAGAATCCCCCACCCCCCTCTGGTCACCAGTTCCCTAGAATGTCCTGGATCCTTATTTGCCAAGCTCTTCTTTTTCCTGCTATCCTTCCTGAAGTCTTAAGGAGGGTGGGAGGGAGCTCCTGGCTTCCTCCCTGGTGATAACTGGCCGTCCTATGAATGGCGCTCCTCCCGGCTTTGGAATCTCCCCGAACACTCAGGAGTCTGCCCATGTGAAAAACACCCCACTCCCCCTGACCCCTCCCACTCCACTCACCACCCCTGAGATGGATGGCCGGTCCAAGATCAGTTTTTCAACTCGGTCCCCCTGCCTCGCTTCTGCTGACCCCTTTGTGTTCGGCGACGGCCCCTGAGCCCTCGAGAGCCGGCCGGCCTGCCTCACCCTGTCTCTCCCCTCTGTCTCCCAGGGCAGCGGGATTTCAGGCCCCACCTTTGCTGATGGCGAGCTCGTCTCCGGGGAGCCTGGCTTCTTTCCCGAGGAGGAGGAGGAAGAGGAAGAGGAGGCGATGACACTGGCCCCTCCCGAGGGCCCCCCGGAGGCAGACATGGAGAGCCTCATGGAGAGCACCCAGAGCCTGGAGGGCGCGGTCAGGATCCCAGCCGAGGAGAAGGATGTGGGGCTCGGAGGCCTGTTTCTGCCAGAGGACAAGTGAGTTAGAACGGTCCAGAGCCACTTCCCGGTCGGTTGGGGGCCCATGAGCCCGAGCGAGTGCTGCCCTCAGAGTGTCTCTCCAGGAAGAAAGCAGGAGACCTGCCTGAGACTTGCATTGTGAGCATCTGTCGCATGGGTGTTTAAAACAGCAATAAATCCCAAGCAGCCTAAATACCTGTTAGGGGTACTTCTGGAATTTTAGGCCTCCATGGAAAATCAAAGGAGCCCTGGTGGTGTAGTGGCATAGGTATCAGGCCGCTCACTGCAAAGTCAACAGTTCTAATCCACCAGCTGATCCACCTTGGAAAAATGAGGCTGTCTGCTCCCATAAAGAGTCCCAGCCCCAGAAGCCCCCAGGGGCAGTTCTGCCCTGTTCAGTAGGGTATGCGGCCATGAGAAAGCCTCAACTTGACGGTCGTGGGTGGGTGTGTTCATTCCCTCTTTTTTTGGTGCAGTGTCAAACCCTGCTGACCCCCAGGGTGAAGCACTGGACTCCTACCTGAAAGATAGGTGGTTCAAAGCCACCAGCCTCTCTGAGGGAGAACGGTGACACTCTGTAAAGTAGAGACAGCCTGGAAATCTCACGGAGCAGTTTGGCTTTGACCTAGAGCAGCACTTCTCAACCTTCCTCATACTGAGACCCTTTCAGACAGTGCCTTGCATGGGGGTGGCCCCCCAGCCATCACATTATTTTCATGGCTACTTCATCACTGTCAGTTTACTACTGTTATGAATCAGGTGACCCCTATGAAAGGGTCATTCGAGCCCCAAAGAGGTTGTGACCCAGGTTGGGAACCGCTGTCCTATAGGGACCCTGTGTATCAAAAGATCCCAGACAAACTACTCTATCCATGTGAAAGAGGGGGGTTGGAGTAGAGACTCAAACCCTGTCTGTAGATAATTGGACATCCCCCTACAGAAGGGTTCCAAGAAAGGGACGGTTCAACCAGGGTGCAGTATAGCATCAGTGAAACACACATCATTCCTTTGTTCCTGAATGCTCCCCCCGCCCCTACTACCATGACCCAGTTCTACCTTACAAATCCAGCTAGACAGAGTACACACTCTGGTACAGATAAAAGCTCTCAACCCAGGGATTCAGGAACAACAGTGGGAGTAGCGAGATCATAAGTGTAGGGGGAGAGGGGGAGAAGGGGGGAGCCCATCACACTGTGGGATAAACAGCCCACCCTCCAAGGGGAGAAATAACAGAAATGTGGGTGAAGACAGACAACAGACAGTATAAGACATGAAATAATAATAATATATAATGGTGTGTTAGTCCGGGTAGACTAGAGAAACAAAATTCATAGACATGCATATGGATATAAGGGTTTATATCCAAGAGGAATGGGACATTGAGAAAGCATCCCAACCCAGTCCAGTTCAAAGTCATAAGTCCGATATTAGCCCATATGCCTGATATATAAAATCTCCTTCGACTCACGAAGTCACAGGCCAGTGGGTGCAGAATCCTGGTGCCGGCAGGGGTCTCCTCAGGGCTCCTCGCTTCCAGGGCTCAGGGTCCATCAACAGCATTCAGGTTGTAGAAGCAACTCAGCGCTGGCAGAGTCTCCACGTGGCTTCTCCAGCTTCAGAGGTCTGGCTCCATCAGGGTAAGGCCGTGTGGCTTCTCCTCCGGCTCCTCCAGCTCCTCAGACGCTGCCATCTTGTCTTGTCCATAGTTCGTTGTCTCTGAGACTAACTCCCAACAACTAGGGAGACAGCTTCTCATCTCCATCAGGGAAATATCACGAGATTTCCCATAAGTCTCAGGAGAAAGCCATGCCCTCACAGAGGCCTCCCTGGCTACTCAATGGCTATCTCCAGACTCCACCCCTACATCTCCATCATGAAATTAACATAAGCACACGACCGCCACAATTGGTCAAGGATCCACAAGGGTGGGGGAAAATGTTTTGGATGGCTTCATAGTACAAGTGTGCTTAATACAATTGCATGATGGAGTGTTATAAAATTTGTGAGAGCCGCCCCAATAAAATGATTAAAGTCTATTTTTAATAGACTATTTCATGATAATGAGAGGTAAATGAGTTTTTACTTGGTCGGTTATAAAGATTTCCAGAGCTGCCGTGTTAGATTTGTTAAAAGCACATACTCTATACTGGGCAAGAAGAGCATTGGGGGTGCAGGGCCGTGGTTAAATCACTCAGCTGAAAACAGGAGGTTGACAGTTCAAACCCAACAGCCATTCTTCCGAGGAAAGCACCATGGTCTGCTTCCATGAAGAATCCTGGTCGGCCGTGGAGGCCCAGTGGGGCGGTCCTGGGCTGCCCGAGAGCATCTCTGTGAGTTGAAGAGATTTGGTTTGGGATCTAGGAAGGGGCTTCAAAAACGCTGTGGAAACATGGAATCGAAAGATAAGGGAAACTCTGCATGGGCTTTTTGAAGCCCCCTCTTACTGGGAGGTGCTGCCTAGAAGGAATTGGAACAGAAGCTCCAGGCTGCTCTTTCTGGATGGTAAAGCTGATAATGGTGTTAGCTTCCTCCCTACGGGGTTGGCCGTGTTGTCTGTGTGGAGCCAGACACTCTCAAAATAGGAAATGCTATTTAAAGTCATCTTCGTGACCTGGCCCCATGGGAAGATGTCTTTGTCGCCCTGTAGTTGGGTGTCAGTAGCAGGGAGTCCATCCCATAGCGCAGCTCCCCCACCCGAAAATCTCGGGAGCGAGACTTAGAGGATGAAAGAGGCGGCTGCCAGGGGGCCCCCCACCCACCAGTCGAAGATGATGGTTACCCATCACAGAGACATGGAAAGGGAGCGTATGAAATTGCTCACGAGGTGAAAGGAATCTTACCCTACTACGTAAAAAGGTAATTCGAAGGGCTCATTCTTGTGGATGCTTTTCAGGGCAGGGGCTCCAACTCCAGGGGTCCTGGCGTGTCTGTTGGGCCTTCGGCCTTTGATTGATTGATGGGGAAGCTCATTGGCTGACCCTGTGACTAAACAGCCCCAGGACCAGCCGTCGTGGACAGCAGACCTGTTGTCCTTTGGGTGCAGCGTCTGTTCCTTGGTCTTTCCCGGCCAGAAAGACCTCTCTCTGGCACCCGTCAGCAGGAGTCAAGCCAGTGAGTGGTCAGAGCATTCTTGTAAAATCCACTGGAGAAGGTGCTGAGGGCCGTGATGACATCACCCCCCTGAAACGGTCAGTAGGGCAGTGAATGGAACGGGTGGGGAGAGCCTTGATCCTGAGCAACGAGGCGTTTGCCCTGTGATCTTAGAAACTGGGCTGCTGTCGGACACAGACTAACCCTTTACGGACTTTTACTATTTTATGTGTCCTAGTTTTTTTTGAGGGTGGAGTTCATCGAGGTTAGAAAAACCCTCAAGATAAGTAATGACACACAGAGGCTACTGCATCATGACCAAAGGGCAGCTATTTGGGCAGATACCTGCTTGTATGATTGTTTGTTCTTAGATCATACAGGGGACTCAACTGGGCGAGGGAGCACTGGGTTACCCTCAAGGACCCTCGAGTCTGGGGTCCCTGACCTGTGTACGTGGGATTCGGCCGCTTTGGACCACAGATCCCTTCCCGGAGTGGAGAGGGGCGTCTCACCTAGGGACTCCTCGTTACCTGTCTCATCTCATCGTACAAGGAGCCCTGAGAAATGCAGACTGTGCGCGTGCCAGCTCTCTGCTCTCGTGGCCCGCCGTCCGACCAGCCCCAGCACCATTCCCGTGTCCCCCAGCCCAACTTCCTCTCTGTGGCCTCTGGCTCCAGCTGCAGCTAAAATTTTGTTCCCCAACTTTTTACATGCAGCCCCATGATATCGCCAGTTTTCCTTGCAACCTTCCATGGATGCACAGTAACCTAGTAACAGAGACCCTGGGGATGCAAGTAGTCTGTGCACGTGGCCTCTCACCATGAGCTTGGGTTTTCAAGTCCACCATGAGGGACCGCCGAGGCCAGGCCTGTTGACCGTTGCAGCCATCAGCTCCTGGAACCCCTGCGGGGCCCACATCCACACTGACATGGCTGGGGACACCCTGAGTTGGGGCCAACTGGGCAGCAGCTGGTTCCTGGTCCAGTAGGAAAGTGTGGTCACGCTGAGCCCCATCACGATAAAGCTCGAGTGGGTAGCCTGTGTTCTACGGCTGTGGGGTCGCATCGATTTGAGTAGCTCTTATGCAGAAACAGTTGCTGTTGAAAGGTTTTCCCCTTGGGATCGGGTCCTAAAAGCGTCTCTCGAGATACACCCTTAATCAGGTTCCCAGTGAGTAACCCCCACTGGCCTTCCGGAAGGCCCCACGCCCCTGCCTCCAGCTGTGGATGGGCCTGACGGGCAGGCGGCCCTTCTAACTCTGGCTGCCTTCTGGCCCTCAGGTCCCTGGGCCAGACCCCATCCATGACGACGTCAGACCTCTCCACACACTCCACCACCTCGCTCATCAGCAACGAGGAGCAGTTCGAGGACTACGGGGAGGGAGACGACGCGGACTGTGCCCCCAGCAGCCCCTGCCCCGACGACGAAACCAGGACCAATGTCTACTCGGACCTGGGCTCGTCCGTGTCTTCCAGGTGGCGCCTGTGTCCCGGGTGGTGCTTGGAGTTTGGGGAAGGTGGCAGGACCAACCCCGACCCCCTCAGGTCCCCAGGGTGCCCAGCATGGCAGAGCCCTGAGGGAGCTGAGCCCTTAGGTGGGTTGCATTTGCACCCTACCTGGGACCCACTCCCCCCTCCTAGCTTGAGAAACACAACTCACCAGCCAAGGGCTGTCTCCAAGGGTCCTTGTGGTCTTGTTTCCCTTAATGACAGTCTCGAGCGTCCCCCCCAGTCTCCTGCTGACACCTTCTCACTCTTCTGCGGTGTTGCTGACTTACTCGGGCAGAAATGCCCACGTCTTACATGGGTATGGCAGACTCCCTGGTTCTTTTTGAGAGCACTGAGGAAGAGATGAGCCATGGCTGTATTTCTACCTCGCCCCCCAGCCCCAACACACACACACAGCCTCAGAAAGTTTGTAGGGAAGCGCTGTGATCTGTTCGTGCTATTTCCCCATGAACATTTTTGAGGCCCCCCTCGCACAAGTTCCGAGGTACAAGTGTCAAGGTTACAGCGAGCTCAGCAGCAGGGGGTGACCCCAGGCTGGCTGGCTCAGTTGAGACCTCGCCGTCTTGTGCCCCGTTGTGCCCCAGTGCCGGGCAGACCCCGAGGAAGACGCGCGGGCACGCATACAGCGGTGAGCTGCTGGACGTGTACTGCTCCCAGTGCTGCAAGAAGATCAACCTCCTGAACGACTTGGAAGCCCGGCTCCGAAACCTCAAGGCCAATAGGTGAGGCCCCCCGGCCCGGCGGCAGCGGGGGGCCCAGCCTCTGGCAGCTCAGAGCTCTCTCACTGTGGGGCTGGCTCCTTGGTGCCTTTGCCCAGATCGGAGCTGATGCTTGGGCTTCCCCCAGGAGGAAGTACAGGCCACCTCGGGTGGGGCACCAGGCAGCCCCGGCCGAGCAGTAAGGGAATGGACGGTGTGGGACTTCTGCTCAGTGACTTCTCCCTCTCACCCTCTCTGTAGCCCCAACCGGAAGATCTCCAGCACGGCCTTCGGACGGTAAGGCTCCCTCGAGAGGCGCAGTAGAAGCAGGCAGTCCCTTGCCTCATGCACCTGCAGCCGGCCTGCTAATGAGCCGGGAGGGAGGCCGGCCCGGGCCAGTGCGGGCCAGAGAGCCAGAGGGCCTGCCCCGACGTCTGCCCCCTCAGGCAGACTCCTAGGGATGCCCTGAAAGACACAGGCCACCACCATCCCTGGCCTGTCGGTCCCCTGCCTCTGCCCTGAAGCTGGCAGCTACCCTGGCAGAGACCCTGGGTTCCCATTGGCAGTGGTGAGCTGGGCGTGGCTGTGTGCCTCTGGAACTGGGCACTTTGCCACGTGGCATCCTGCAGCCCGGCCCCAGGACCGCACCCAGGGCTTGCGGAGGTGGTGCCGCATACCTGGCTCAGCTCTCAGGAGCTTGCTGAAGGCAACAGGAGGGTTTCTTGGCCGGGACTCCAGCTGCTGCCTATCGAGGAGGGGCTCGGGGAGCAGCTAGATTGCGCCTCTGATTGAGAAGCACCTGAACAACCCACTCCCTCCCTCCCTTTCTCCAAGTCAGCCAGGCCCTCTCTCACATCTGTGGGGCCCAGGGGTTCCTGTCGGGGTGGCTGAAACTCCACTTTCCGAGAGGTGTTGGGTTTGTGGGGAGAGTGCTGTGATCAACCCGTCTGCCAGGGGTCAGGAAGGGACACTGCAGCCCTTTACCAGCCCCTGAGCTGGGGAATCTGTTAGGTTCCAAGGTCAGATGACTCTCCCCTCACCTGGCCTTTTTAGAGGGGTCCCTGGTTGCCCTTGGGGTGCCTCCCCTCAACCCACCCATTGTGAGCCCCTCCCCCCCACCTTGCAGGCAGCTTCTGCACAACAGTAACTTCAGCAGCAGCCATGGCAGCACCGAGGACCTGTTCCGGGACAGCATCGACTCCTGCGACAACGACATCACCGAGAAGGTGGGTGCAGAGGTCTTCGTGCTGCTTCCGTATCCGTCTGTGGCCGGGGGGACCTGCCGTTCTTGGTCAGGAGCAGGGCAGAGGTGGCGTTGATGAGGTGGGCCAGGTACCCGGCCCGGCCAGAGCGAACTATACTCTTCCAGGTCCTTCAGAGGGTCGAGGGACTGACTCGCAGGTCTCCGCCCCTCCCTGCCTTCCCCCGGCTGCAGGTGAGCTTCCTGGAGAAGAAGGTCACGGAGCTGGAGAATGACAGCCTGACCAACGGGGGCCTGAAGAGCAAGCTGAAGCAAGAGAACACGCAGCTGGTGCACAGGTCGGCCGGGGAGTGGTGGGCCCAGCCCTGTGGCTAAGGCTCAAGAGAAGGTCACCTGCCTGTCTCCTCGCGCTGGGAGGGCCTGTGGCTCACCTGGCTCTTGTCCCATGACCCTGCCCACATAGGGGACCATGTGAGAGGGCAGGGAGACAGGGTCTGAAGCAGGAGTTGGAATCGACTCTCCTGTCTCCATCACACGTGACGAGGGCCTAGTCTTCCTTGCAGAGAGATAAGCCTGTGTGAAAGGGCCAGTCCCTGCTCTGCCCTCCTCCCCCTCCTCCTCTTCCTTCTCCTCCTCCCTTACCCCATGCCGACCAGTGAGCTGTGGGGGGAGAGGTGCTGCCTTCACAAGCTAGCATGGAAGGCCATCAACATTCCTCCCCTTGAGGTCTGGTCCTCCGCCTGGTCAGACCCAAGGATGGACCCTGTTGTGCTCCCACGTTGACTGCGGGGGGTGTGGGGAGACTTGCCAGTGTTCCCAATAGGCTGCCGGCTTATTCCTGCATAAGGGTCTGACGTGCTTGGGGCCAGACCAGTGTGACCTAGGACTCAAGATGTCAATAAGCCGAGTAGTTAATCAGAAGTGTGCTGGCCAGGGGGGAATAGAAGCGACCTGAAGGCTGACGTCCAGGGCAAGATGAGACCTGCCGTCCCTCCCTGCCTCCCAGAGGCCCACCCCTGCAGCTGCAGCCCCCCTCTCTCCAGACACCCCACCCTCTCTGCATGGCCACAGCAGGCAGGGCAGGGCCACCTCTGTTTACATTTTCCGGGCGCTACAGACACCCACAAGAGGGGGACTCCCTGTGGGCAGAACTTGGGCTCCCCAGGCTCACCTGGGACCAGAGCCGGTTGCTGTCCCCAGGGTGCACGAACTGGAGGAGGTGGTGAAGGACCAGGAGGCCACGGCCGAGCAGGCTCAGGAGGAGGCCGCGCGGCGCCACCGAGAGGCCTACAGCAAGCTGGAGCGAGAGAAGAGCACCCAGGTGGAGCTGCTCAACAGCAGGTGCGCTCCAGCGGGCGGGCAGAGTGCTGGGACCCGGTGCAGCCCCTCCTGCGGCCCCGAGAGGAGGGTTCTGCTCAGGCTTGGAGCTCCCCCTGCTGTCAGGTTCTCCCTGACCCTGGACACTTGGGTCCATGCAGCCGGGCCCCGGGAGTCGGAGTCGGTGGAAAACCTCCGCCCCAGGCTCCTGGGCTTCAGAGTCACGGGGAGAACTCTGACCTCAGTGAGACCGGGAGTCTGGGAGCTGTTGGTTACCCAGAAGTTCCGTGACCTTGTACCATCCCCGGCCTTGGTTTCCCCACGCCATCCCTTCTGTCTCCCCCACGAGGTGGCTGCAAAACAGAGCCCTGTACACAGTGAGCCCTGCGATGCCGCCCCTGGGCCACTGGGTGCATCTCAGGCCCCAGGGCCCTCCTGGAGCCTCCTGGAGCCCAAAGGGTGGGGGTTGGGGCGAGTACCCAGCCATGACCCTGCACTGCCTAGTGCCACTGATGGGTTTTGCCGCACCTCGTCCCTCAGGTTATTGGAGCAACCCGGTCACCAAGTCTAACACTCCACTAGGCACGTTGGTTAGGACAGGCCTTTGTAACCACTGCCATGAAGGATGGGGAACCCAGCGCCCACAGGGCCCTATCAGCTGATAATCACGTGGGCAGTGAGAACCAGTGCTCACTGCCGGGCCAGTACCTGCTGTGGCAGGAGGGCCGGCATCCCAAACAGCCACCGCAGCTCTCTCTCCTGCAGGAGACTGTCAGCCCTGTGCTGTCTCAGGGCCCTGCCGAGGTGGCAGTCAGATTATGTTCAGGTCCACAAATTAACATTTTAAAATCCAAGACATAAAAATAAGCATGACCCTTCATATCCATGAGCGTTTTGCCTTGGATGTCAGGAACTTCAGGACTCTATTACCAGCTGGGAAAACTTATGTATTTTTTCAGTCTCACTCTCTCTCCCCTTTCAATTGTGTGTGTATATTTGTCTCTGGGGTCTCTGAGCATAGGACTGGCACAGTGTGTACTCTCAGCTTGAGCTGTGTGCCCCTCTTTTGCCCAGGGTGCAGCAATTAGAGGAAGAAAACACGGAGCTGAGGACGACCGTGACCCGGCTCAAGTCTCAGACGGAGAAGCTGGATGAGGTGAGCTTCCAAATGTGATCCATGAGTGTTCTCTTGTGTTTCTGATGTCCCAAACCACCGCACTGCCATCCGGGTCCATTCTGACTTGGAGCCACCCTTTGGGGCGGGGTAGAATGGCTGCTCTCTGAGGTTGTGGTTCACAGAGCAGGCACGCCTCGTCTTTCTGCCTTGGCGTGGTGACGAGCCATGAACCACCAACCTTGTGGTTGGCAGCCACGTGTCTATCCTACGGTGCCCCCAGGTCTCCCTCAGACAGACAGTGAATGTACTTTTGTGTATCCGAGGGGGTGGGTAGGGATCCCTGTCTTTACGGAGGGAGGAAGAGGCTCGCTTCCCTATGGGCGGCCACCTGTCTTCAAGCGCCATCTGTCCGGGGCTTCCTGTCTGGGGAGGCAGGGCTGGCTGTGCACTTGCCCCTTGGGGTCCGGATGCCCCGGTGGCTCATCTCCAGGAACTGACTCTGGGCCCTCGGCCTGCCCGGGGTCCCCTGGTCCAGGAGCGACAGCGCATGTCCGACCGGCTGGAGGACACCAGCCTGCGGCTCAAGGATGAGATGGACCTGTACAAGCGCATGATGGACAAGCTGCGGCAGAACCGCCTGGAGTTCCAGAAGGAGCGCGAGGCCACGCAGGAGGTAGGTGCCCGGCCAGCGGCCCCTCAGGCTCCCCCCCAGCACCCCGGCCCCGCCGACCAGCCTCTCGCCCTGCAGCTCATCGAAGACCTACGGAAGGAGCTGGAGCACCTGCAGATGTACAAGCTGGACTGCGAGCGGCCGGGCAGGGGCCGCAGCGCGTCCTCCGGGCTGGGTGAGCTCAGCGCCAGGGCGCGGGAGGTGGAGCTGGAGCACGAGGTCAAGCGGCTCAGGCAGGTGGGTCCTAGGAGCCTGTCCAGTGGGGCGAGGCCATCCTGGCATGGCATGGTGAGTGGGCAAGAATGTGGCACCCACTCACCACCCCCTGTGTCTGCCCACTCCTATTGGGGCTGCTCACCTCCCTTTATAGGCGGGGTAGGGTGCTCCAGGGTAGGGCACGAGAACTTACCGCTGTGCCCCTATCCTGGCACGCGGGCCAGCTCTGCCGGCCTCTGACGGGTGCCAGGCTCGGTGGGGTCTCCCAGAGTAGAGCCTGAGCCGAGTGCGCACCTGGGGGTTGCACTGCCAGCCCCCGGGCGCCAGCACAGGGCGGGGAAGTGGGACACGGAGGGCAGTGGCCGAGTGGACTGGAGTGCGCTGGGGTAGGCAACTCAGTCATGTCCACCTCCAGGCAGAGGCATGAGTGGAGGGTTCCCCCAAGATCCTAAATCCGGAGCTCTGTTCCTCACTGGGGCGGGGGAGGGTGGGGGGCTGGAGGGGGGTGCTCCCAAAGCCCCAGTGTGAGCAGTCAGGAGCCTCAATCTGTGGGTCAAGACCCCTTTGGGAGTCGAATGACCCTTTCGCAGGCCATGTCCGATTCATCACACTAGCAAAATGACAGTGAGGAAGTAGCAACGAAAATGATTTTATGGTTGGAGGTCACCACCACGTGAGGAACTACACAAAAGGGTGGCGGCATGAGGAAGGTTGAGGACCCCTGCAAACAAGAGCAGGAGCGCAGAGCGGGCCAGCGGGACTGGGCTGGATGGAGCAAGGTCACCCCTGGAAGGCACCCCTCCTGCCAGAGCTGGGCTTCTCGGCCGGCGGCAGAAGGGCCAGGCCACGTGCTCACCTGGTGCCTGCACACCCCTGTCCGTCCCATGTCCTCCCTCAGGGAGCTGCGAGGAGCATGCTCCTCACTCCCCCCCCTTTACCCCCCTCCCGGCAGGAGAACCATAAGCTGCGGGACCAGAATGACGACCTGAACGGGCAGATCCTGAGCCTCAGCCTCTATGAAGCCAAGAACCTCTTTGCCACGCAGACCAAAGCCCAGTCTCTGGCTGCAGAGATAGACACGGCTTCCCGGGACGAGGTACCATGCTCCCTGACTCCCCTTCCCCGCTGCCGCTCCCCACCTGCTGTCCTGCCAGCCCGAGCAAGTACCCCAGGCCATCTGCAGCCTGAGCCGGGGCAAAACTGGGGGAAGGGCACACTAGGAGCTGGCCAGTGACGATGGAGGGGGGCCATTGCAGCCGAGCCAGTTGTCCCCAGGGGCCTTGGAACTGTTGGTCTTGATTGTAAATGCCTTAGGACAGGGTCCTCAGCTTGCACGCGCGCACACACACACACACACGCACACATACACACCCCGCACCCCCTGGAGCTTGGCCTCTGTCAAGCCCATCCTCTTAGTTGGGCTGGTCTGCTATCACACGCCTGCCCTGCCACCCGGTCCTGAGCCTGGCGGCCTGGGCCCGGCCCCTCTGACCGCGCCTGTCCTGTGCCTGCAGCTCATGGAAGCCCTGAAGGAGCAGGAGGAGATCAACTTCCGCCTGCGACAGTACATGGACAAGATCATCCTCGCCATCCTGGACCACAACCCCTCCATCCTGGAGATCAAACACTGAGCAGGGGGCTGGCTGCCGCGCAGCCGCGAGGCGCAGGGGCAGACCCCACCTGAGGAGAGGGGCCCAGGCCCGGCCTCACACTCCCACTGTAAATGTGTCTCTGGCCACCGTGCGTGACATGTCCTGGTGTCTGTGGGGCCACCCGTGCCCACTCCTGGGCTCTGGTTGCGTGCCCTGCCGGCAGGTGGCACGTGCACTTTGTGAGCCCTTTGCGAGGGGCCGGGGTGCTGGAGGGAGGAGCGAGCTCAGGGCCTGCTCTCTCGAGGTCCTGGAATGCCACCCACTGGAGGCTGGCAGCGTACAGACTGGATAAATGATTCTACCTCTGGAGAGGAGTGAGAAACACACGAGGGAGCGAGGCCCTTCAGCCTGGCCTCGGCCCCTCTGGGATAGGGGCATGCACGGTCAGCCTCTCAGCAGTGGGACCCCCAGCAGCTGGGTGCTCACCCCTCCATGACTGGGGTCAGGCCACCTCTCAGGTCCAGGCAGGGGGAGGGTGCCCAGGGCCGCCGCTGCTTTAGCCGGGCTGGTGCCCTCTGGGTGGCAGGGTCCCATGCGGGCTGCCGAGCACAGCAGCTCTCTGCAGGCTCCTGCCGCTGCTCCCCAAGCATGACTCATCCTGCCTACCCACCTCCCTCTGTTCCATCCTTCTTTTCAGACACTGGGAGGAAAGCAGTGGTGTCAGATGGAAATGGAGAAGGAAGGATATTTGGGGTGATGGGAGGGTGGGGCCTCTGTGGTGGCCGTGGGCATTGGACAACCAAAGAAGGGGCTTGGGGGAGGCCAAGGACCCCCATCTGTCAGTTGCCCCCCTGCAGTGGTGGCATTCTAGGAGTAAGGTTACTGAGGACAGCGGCTGGTGCCAGGTTTGGGTTTTCAAAATCTGGACTCTGGGCCAAGTTGTGCAGTGGGAGCCCCTCATGCCTGCTTTGAGAACCCCCATCCAGCTCACAGGGAGGCCCTGGTGGCAGACCCAGCCAGGACTTCAAGTCTTCCCCCTCTCTGACAGGAGGGCTGTGTGCGTGCACGGGGTGTAGCCGGGACTCTGGAGCATCCTAAGGCGTCTCCGTCATCCATGTCATCCACGGCCTATGACTGGTCTCACTCACCACAGATATATAAACGCATCCCGTCTGACTTCCCCTTGTGGTTCCTGGTTTCTTCGGGCACTTCTGGTAGTTAAAGGCAGGTGTGGGCATGTCGGGGAGGGGTGTACTGAGAGAGGAGGGCGGAGAGGCCCAGAGGGACATGGGGGTTGGGTGTGCCCTTGTGCACCAAGGCAGGGCCACAGCTGGGACCAGGATTGGTTTCATGGTGGCTTCTCTTCAAGCCCGTGTACAGGATTTGTTCCCTGCAGCCAATGGTGGGCAGAATCCTCTCTTCGGGTTTGGGGCCACCTCTAGGCCAGGGGTCAGCTTCTGGGAGTGTAAGCCCTTGGAATGGGCCTCCCTGGCTCCCCAAGAGTCTGAGAAGATGCAGGCCGAAGGAAGCAGGAGTGAGGGAGGGGTCTCCAGAGAGTACACCAGGAGGAAGGGCTAAATAAAGGAAAGAAGATGGATTCGGATGTGGCACTGGCATGGGGTCGTGTGTCCAAAGAGGTTCTGTGTCAGTGGCTGCCAGGGTCAAGGGAGAGGCCTGTGAGGGGAAGGGAAGTTCAGATGTACATTGTATATGTGAAGTTTCATTTGTGCTTTAGTTGCTCCTGGATGGTGCTAATTAATGGTCAACCACTAACCAAAAGGTGGGCAGTTCAAAGCCCCCCAGAGGCACATCATAGGAAAGGCCTGGAGCGCTCCCTGTGGAGCAGAGCTCTGCTGAGACCAAGTCGGACGACACCCAATGGTTTGGTTTCTGTCGTTCTGTCTGGGTGGAGAGTCCAGAGAAGGCAGCAGAGGCCCAAGTGACAGTCACAGCTGAGCAAGGCATGCCCTCCGCCCTGTGCCAGCCAACGTACAGCACAGCCCGGGGAAGGGCGGGAAAAGCTGGGGCCTGTGCCAACCTGCTGATCTTTCCCTCCAGGGGGTCCCCTGGGGACTGACCCCCAGACTGTACAGCGAGGGCCAAGGCATTGTGGAGGAAACAGTGGGTCAGGTCCGAGACTCGGAGGGGAACTCGTAACCCACAGCCCAGTCGCACGTCTCATCCGGCCCCGTCTGTCAGATTGGCTTTGTGAGATCGACGTCTGTGCTCTCAGTTCCCTTTGGAGCTGGAAAGCCAACCTGGGACAGCCGCGACGCGCCCGGGCTCCCGACCCCACAAGCCTTGGGCACATTCCAAAGCTCTTCCCAGTCGGTTGACGACGACTCTTTCTCAGTTGGGAGTGGACTCTTCTGTAGCAGGACTGTCACGTCGTCCTAAGCAGTGTGCCCCGATAGAATTTAAGACAAAGAATAGCTTTAAAAAAAAAAAAAAAAAAAAAGACTGCCCTGTGCAATGTCTGAGCCATATTGCAAACAGGGACCATGCGGCTGAATCCCCGAGGTGCAGGTGTAGTCGGTGCAGGGTGTGGCCAGGGCATCGGGACCTCGAGCGTCCGCAGGTGAGTCTGACCTACCCTGGGTGCCCTGTGTGGGAGCCATTATTGCTGTTACACCTGGCAGCCCAGGCACCAGCCTATCTGAACTTCATTTGTTTCCAGGGCTGGAGAGGCCTAGCTGTAGACTTCCATGTCACCCTACTTTGAGCTCTCCTTGGGTTCAAGGGCAAGCAAATCAAACTGGCAGCCAATGGCTCTTCTGTATCTGATGGGAAAGTGGGGGGGGGGGGCGCTTCCTGGGTCAGCGAACCCTGCTCCACGGGCAGGTATGTGGAATAAACTGGAAGTGAAACAAATCCGGCCCTCTTGTTTAACTGAACTGACCAGAGATTATTCTGAGAATGGGGGGCGGGTGGGGGAGGAGGAGGAAGAGACTTCCTTTTTCTCCGCCTCATCTGCGACCCCGTTAGGAACAGTGGGGGTGCTGGGGAGCCTCCTGCTCCTGGCCCTGCAGCAGAGGTGCTCAGGCTGGCCAGGCACTGGAATCTCCTAGAAGACCTCTGAATGCGGGCCTCCGGGACTGGGGCAGCAAAGTTGTAAAGCTCCCAGGTGGTGCAGACTAAGCCCTCTGCCTTCTGAGCAGTGTGTGGGCTCAAGATGGGCTGGGCTGCTGACAGAGCTGCGCTAGCAGAGGGTGAGGAGGGTGGATGGCCAGGCGCTTTCAGGAGCTGAGGAATCGAATCCATGTGCTCTCACCAGCTGGGCAGGGAGCGGCCCTGACAGACTGGACAGGAGCCCTCCAGAGCCTGGGAGTGGCAGGCATGGGGGTATGTTGGCCACGTCCCCATTCCACAACGGGGCCGAGCCAATGGGTCCTTGTGCTGCAGCAGAGCGGTGTGGATGCTTCAGTGGCACATGGGTCCCCAGGGGACCCCTGTTTTGTGTGGCTGTGCACGAGTCCAAATAAAACAACTCCAGGCATGCCTGGACTAGGAAGGTCAGGAGTGACGGCGGGTCAGGGCTGCCTGGTCTGTGGAGGGCTGAAGGGGGTCCTGTCCCATTTAGAACTGGATGGCAGGCATTCCCCCCTGCCCACCCCACCCCCAGTAGAACAAAGCCCCAGGCTCATCGTAGGGACCTTCTGGGCCCTCGGGTCTCCTAGCCGAGCTGCACGTGTGCACCGAGCGGCCTGAACCACGACCAGCCCACCCTCCTGCCAAACTCCGCTGCCTGTCAGGAAACGCGCTCTTTGATGCCAGCATCAACCCCAGTGGTGCACAGTGCCCTCATTCTGGCCACCCCTTCTCGGGGGTGGGGGTGGAGAGCATCTGCACAGTGGTTGTCCCATAGGAATGTCTGCGGGCCCAGCAGCAGCGGGACATGGTCGAGGGACCTCCTCTGGGGCTACTCTTGCAGTGTCTCAGCCAGCCACTCCCTCCACTCCGCTCCACACTCCATGTCTGCCTGCCTGGTTTGGGGTCTTGGTCCTTGTGCCTCTCACCCTGCCCCCACTGTACAAGATTGCCCATGGTCCCTGCTGTTTCCTCCTTGGTGTCCCGTCTCCCCAGACACCCCTACATGTGTACTTAGGGCGCCTGCTCTGTCCCCATGTGCCACCACAACAGGACCTGCTCCCCAGCCAGGCCTTCCAGCATATGGCTCCCAAGAGACCCCCACTCCCTGCACTTGGCCAGCAGACTGGGTACTTTTGTACACAACTTATTGTCTTAACGGGGGGGCGGGGGGGGAACCTTGCTCCCCAGGCAGCCTAAAGCTAGTTTAGAAGTCAGCCATCCCAGCAGGGGGAACCATTTGCCCAGTACCCCTTCCCAGAACCCCCCCATGCACTCCATAAGGGAGTGCACCCACAGCTCCCCCCTACCCCAAGATGTGCAGCAGCTCCCCAGCCACCCAGAGGATGCCCTCAACTCCCCCCAGAGGAGCCCTGCTGGGTAGCTCTGCATTGGGCCTGTGTTTAGGGTCCTCTGGGGTTCGGTGGCCCAGAGCCCCAAGTGGACAGAAGAGGTTTGGACTGCTGCCCCAGCCTGCCGAGAACAACTGCCGAGCTCCCCCTGGCGCCCACGGTGCTCAGACCAGAGTGCCATTACATTCCCCATTGATACCAGGACCTCCCACCGCCGCCTCGCCTCACCCTGCTGCCAGGACCCAGCCCTCTGCCCACCCGGCCCCCTGGGGCTGTCAGCCAGCAGGGCTGTGGACTGCCTGGGCTCCCAGGTGGAAGCCAGCATCTGAAAACAGGCGTGGCTTCAGGCTGGTAGGGGGGAGTGGTGTGAGGCCCCAAGGCTGCTGTGCCCCCAGGGACTGACTCTGCAAAACCAGGCCCTTCCCGGGAACTGTTATGTAGCGACCAAGGTGTAAATAAACAGTTTGCTTTTCTTGTCCGACTTAAAAGTGAGTTTCTGTGAGGGGATAGAGGGTGGGAGCGGTTAGGGCTGTGGCCAGGACAGGGTGGAACAGGGGCGGGGACTCCACGACTGCCTCTAGCTGAGGTGGGAGGGGGAGGGGAGAGGAGGGGGGCGGGTTCAGACCATGGGGCTACAACGTCTGGCAGCATTGCCACCTCCCCATGGCCCCCGAGTTCTCCCAGGCCCTCTGCTCGATCTGGGTCCTGTGGTAGGATCCAGTGCCCACACTCCCCCACAGCCTGATCAGAACTGCCAAGTCCTCGTCTCAGGGCCTGCCCCTTAGCCCCAGGTCTGGCAGGAGTCTGCCTGCCCTCCTTGGCTGAGACCCCCCCCCCCCCCGACAGGAACAGGCCCATCTCCAGGGGGCTCACTATGTACCCTGCCTCCCTGTGAAGCCCCTTCTTGTATCAGCTGGGATTGCCAGCTTCAGCAAATAAAAATCAGAGACCCAATTAAACTTGAGTTTGGGAAAACAACATAGTTTTAA
>PVJH01029494.1:0-23602 GCA_004026705.1 Nesogale talazaci
AAAAAAGAACATTTAAAAACTTCTAATTGCTATGTTTCAGTATGGATTGTTGATAAGATATTCAAAAATTTTAAATGGTACTTTCAGAACTTTCAGTTTCAGTGAAAAATGCAATTATTTAACCAATTCTGAACAATAGCATTTCTGTAACCACCTTTTCTTACCCAAATTTTGAGATACGACCTCTATTTCATTTTATATTTGATCCATGTAATAAGCGCAATGTAATTGCTCTTTTGTATCTCGCAATCTTAAAATTCAAAATGAATTAAATAGCATGTACATAATGCTATGGTGAAAAAGTGAATGCTGTTTCAGATATTAGAATATTACGTCTGGGTAGCATGAAGAAACTATATAGTATTTGACATTACATTAAAACACTAATACCACTATATAATTGCATCATAATCATGCAAAAAAGGAGTGGGGAAGAGCTTTCACAAAATTGCATTTTGTCATTGTGACCCATGGTTGAGTAGGCTCCCAGTCATAGCAACTTAAAATGAACAGAAACTATGCAACCCTGCATCATTCCCACAATTGTTGTAATGTTTAAACTCACTGTTGCGGGCACCATCTCAATCCCTCTCCTCTTGTTTTGTAGAGTGTGGTAGTAAGATGATGTGATGGCACTCCTGGAGCAGGATGGACTCCAACTTTTCCATCAGGTTTAATGCCGTGTGTCCTTGGGTCTGTTACCTCCTTCTAAATGATGACCCTGGTACCCATCCTTTTTATTCCTCCCCCTAAACTTCCTTCTTGCTGGCTTTCTGGAGAGCTGCTAGAACCCTGACATGTTTCCAGCAACATTGGACCCACAGGCCTGTGATCTTATTGAATTCTGCATCATTGCATGTAGTTGCTTGAGTTTGAAGAGGCCCTCATGGACTATTATAGGGCTTATGGTCTTGAATTGGATTGGGCCAAGAAGCTTTCTTACGTATATAATTGCTTCCTGATATAAAACTCTTCTTTCTACACATATGACTGTCACAGGATTTCTTTGTTTTATCAGGCCATGCTGTCCTTTGAATTTACTAAGCATAATGCTCTTCTCCAAGGACTATTCTATCTGGGAAACAAAGTAAGTGAGATTAAGTCTTACCATCTTCATTTCGAAGGAGGATTAAGACAGTACTTCTTCCAAGCTATTTTTGTTTGTACTTCTGATAGCCCATAGAATTTCAATATTCTTTGTCAGCCTTGTAATACAAGTGCATTCATTTTTCAATGTACAACATTCACATGCATTAGAGGGTCAGGACAATTTAATCTTCAAAGTGACACCCTTTCTTGTCAACACTTTACTAAGATTCTGTGCAATTTACTTGCTCAAATCAATCTTCTTTTTATTCCTTGACTGCTGCTTGATTTGGATCTGTGTAAGATAAAGCATTTGACAACTTCATTCCTTTCTTAATTTATCATGATGTTGTCTATTTTCCCAGTGTATAGACTTTGTTTTACTTTACACTGTTTTGCAATCTTTAGTGAAGACTTGATCTTTATCAGCTATTATTTCAAGACTTTCTTATATTCAGGAGGTGAAGTATATCACTTGCATATTGCAGGTGATTCTTCTATTCTGATGTCATATTTTTCCTTCCATAGTTAAGTCTCTTGGGTTGCTTGCTCATCATACAAATTGACCAAGGATTCTGACACTTTCCCCAATTTTAATCCACTCAGGATTCCTTTGTTCTATTCAAATCAATGTCTCTTCAGCTATGTACAGTTTAATCATAAGCACAATAAATTGTTCTGAGATTCATATTTCTCTTAATATTTATCATAGTTTTGCATAATTCACACAGTTTAATGCCTTTACATAATAAATATAAGGCAAACAAGTGTCTTTCTAGTATTTTCTATATTCAGTCAAGATCCATCTGACATCAGCAATGGTATCCCTTTTTCCATGTCCTCTGCTAAATATGGCTTGAATTTTTAGAAACTCTCAATGTTTTGTTGCAACCATTTTTGAATGACTATCAGTAAAATTTTACTTGCATGTGATATTAATGATATTAGTCAATCTTCTTAAGTTCTGTTTGGTCACCTTCTTTCTTTGGAATGTGTGCAGATATGAATTTCTTATAGTGACTTGGCCTAATTAGTATTCTCCAGATGTCTAAGCATTACCCAGAGAGTGTTTTCAGTGTCTCATCATCTGGTTGAAACATTTTAATTGGTATCTCATTAATTTTTGGAGCCTTAGATACATTATCTTCTTTGGTAATCCTTCCAATGTTCAAAAATTTTTCCATAGAAAAATTTAATATTGAATAATATTTAATTCAATATTTAATATTGAATAATAATTTAATATTGAAATTTAAGGCAAGACTATTACCTTAGTTATTACATTTGGAAATATGTTTAAAGTAATCTTAATTTTTGGATTTCAAACCCTAGGTCTTTGCACATCTCAATATATACATAGAAATATGCCTTCTCTAGCTGACCTTAGAAATTATCTGTTCAGCATTTTTGCTTCATAATTTTCACCATATTCTTTAGCTACTCTAAGATTGAGAGCAAGTATTAGTGTCTATTGACATCTACTTGGATCTGTTCTTCATTCTTTTTCTTTTTTGATATCATTTTCATTGCAATTTAGTTGGAAACTTGCATTTCAGATTTCTGTCTTTAATGAACTTTTGCTCTTATCATATAAAATAGATCTTTCATTAGTGTTAAATGAGTGGATCCACATTTTAGATGTTATTGAAATTCAGGTGCCATAGACTCATGGTCACATTGTGGTTATCATTAATTTGCTGTAGCTTTTTTCAACTTCAACTGACATTTGAGCAATTAATAATCTGTTTAACATTCAGTCATTGACCACATCTCAATTGCAATATCAAGCTTCCCTATGTTCTCTTCCCCCAAATTTTAATTCCTGTATATTCCATTTGATGAAGACTATGTGGCTAAGAGAGTCAAGCATGACGAGACTTGCTTTCACACACGTTGGATACATTGTCAAGAGAGTCCAGTTGCTGGGGAAGGACATCAAGCTTCATAAAATAGAGGGCCAGTGAAAAAGAGAGAGGGCATCAACAAAATGAATTGCCATAGAGGCTGCAACAATAGGCTCAAGCCTGGGGAAATTGTGAGCATGGCACAGGACCTGGCAGTGTTTCATTCTGGTGTTAATAGGCTTGTGATGAGTCAAAACTGGAGGCCCACTGGGCAGTGATGCCCCCCCACAAAACAAACACACAAACAAAACTGGAGGGCACCTAACAGTGACAACAACAAACACAGCAACAATAATATGTGGATAATTGCCATTTATGTTGCTGAAAAAAGGTTCTTTTAATGAAGAAGTCATCAGTCTTGCAAAATTCTCTGAATGAATAGCTTTTATTTCCATTTCCAGTATGTTTTTTCTCCTTTCATTCTCCTGCTCTATGTAATGAGAATATAAACTTGTGGATACCATTGCTTTCTCCAGGACCCTTTGTTTTTCTATTGGATTCTACCATTGGGAAACAATAGAATGAAGTCCAGTAAATGCCTCTGGAGAAATGAAGTAATTAAATACTGTTAGACTCTTTTTCAGAGATGCCATCATAGTTTGAGCTTCAACAGGAAGTATTTAGCTTGTTGAGTTTCTAAATATTCTAAGTGCCAAATTATATTATTTGATTCTTTGCTATCAGAGTTCTTTATTTCATTATAATATTATCATTATTATTATTATTTGTTGTTGTTGTTGTTGTTTTTGTTGTTTGGTGTCTACAAGTCAGTTCCAATCCATAGCAACATTATGCACGACAGAACAAAACACTACCTTGTTGTAAGAGGCACCTTTAAAATTGTTCCCATCCTTGAATCCATTACTTCAATCCATATCCTTGATAAAACCAGGAACCGATTTCTCCTGACAATATGTCCAAAGAATGTAAGACAAAATCTCACCATCCTTGCCTTGTAGAACACTCTAGCCATATGTCCACCAAGAGAAATGGGTTTACCCTTTACCAACCATGGTAATTTCAATATTATTCTCCAGCCCCACAATTGAAATGCATCAATTCTTCTTTAGAGTCTCTTCACTGCCCCACTTTCACAGGCATAGGAGGCAAAGGAAAAGTCCATGTCATGTGTCAGATGCACTTTTGCACTCAAAGTAACATCCTTGCTTTTTGATACTCGAGACACTTCATGCAGTGGATTTCCCTAAGGCAGCTCCTCCTGTGTTTCTCCTGAGTGATGCTGATTGGTTAGCCTGTGAAATGATATCACCTGCCTTTCAGTTCCCATTCACATGGCATTTCCTTATCTTTCTACCAATTCTTGTTTTGTCCAAAAAAGACATGATCCCTTCCCACATTTTTCTGCCTAGAAATGATCTCTTTGTCAGCAGATAATTATTTTTAATATCATTTATCAATAGATGTGTTTTCTTTAACAGATTGAGAAGGAAGGATGTGTGCTCAGTAACGGAAATCCTTATAGTCCTCAAGGGTGCTGGCAAGGACATTTTATTAGAGGTGATTCTCTTGGGTGCTTTATTAAAACCATGTTGGGCAAAGAAGTTAAATGTTATTCTTATTTTCCATTGAATATTTAATAGTTTAGAAGCCACACTGACATAGTGGTCGCATGTTGGGTTGTGGTATAAAAGGTCAAACGTTTGAGACCATCATCTATTCTGCAGGAGAAAAAATGTGCTTTATATTCCTTTAAATGGTAACAACCTCAGAAACTTGCAGTCCCTGTGCTGCTGTGTCCTGGGATGCATTGGAACCAACCCTGTGGCAGTGAGATTGTTCTTTGTTTTGTTTTTAACTTCTAACTGATGGTGATCCCATGTGAAAAACAAAGAGTACTAGTGGTGCTGCCGATTATCACAGGACCTCTAATTACAAGGAATATTGACATAAAGATTAATATGTTGGGCCTCAAGTCAAGTACTTCCTCAACGCAAGAACACTTTATTAAATTGGCATTCCATGATGCTCACCTTCCCATCACTATCACTGAAGACAAAAGTGAACATATGAAATGGTGGTGAAGAAAGCCGATGGTGCCCAGCTATCAAGAGATATAGGATCTGGCATCCTGAAAGCTTTAAGAAGAAGAAGTTTCCATCTAGCTCAGAAGCAACAAAATTCACATGGAAGAAGCACATCATTCTGTGTGACCACAAGGTTTTGAAGGTATCAGGTATCAGGCATCAAGGAAATCAAAATGTTAGAGTAAATGATCGGGAGGACAGGTTGGGGACTCAAGGTCCATCTCTAGGTAATGGACTTCTCCTTACAGTGGGGTCACAGGGAGAAGACAATCAGTCAGGGTGCAAAGTAACAATGATGAAACATGCAATTTTCCTCTAGTTCTTCAATGCTTCCTCCTTTCCACTATCATGATTGCAATTTTACCTTATAAATCAGACTGGACCAGAGGGCATACACTGGCTCAGGTGGGAGCCAGAAGCATGGGGAGTCCAGGACAGATGATCCCTCTGGGACCAGTGATGAGAGTGGCAATACAGAAGGGTGGTGAGAAGGTGGGATGGAAAGCATGAACTGATTGTAAGGATCTAATTGTGACTTCCACCCTGGGATATGGACAATGGGGAGGTAGGTGAAGGGATACTTCAAACAGTGTAAGATATGACAAAGTAATAATAATTTATGCATTTACAGGGGGTTATGAGGGCTGTTGCTGTGTGGGAGGGGGCAAATGAGAAGCGAATGCCAAGGGTTTAGATAAAAAGCAAATGATGTGAGAATGATGAGGGCAGCATATATATGAATATGCTTGACACACAATGGACTTATGTATGGATTGTGATAAGAGCTGTATGAGTCCCCAATAAAGGGATTAAAAAACAGATTTATACCCATGGAAACCTATAGAAGACCACTATAAATTTTAATCAATTTCATGGCAGTATTGTTGCATTTGTTGTCATTGTTTGTTGGTGGTGGTGGTGTTGTTTCCCCTTTGGGTTTGCTATATAGTAAAACCAACCATTGAATTGCCCTGAAGCATGTTCACAATAATGGGTATGTTTGAAAAGAGTGTAGTTTGAAGACAATCACTATATGAACTCATCTTCCTGGAAGATTTCCCTTCTTTCCACTTACCCTCCACTTAACCCGTTTCTGGAGACAGGTCTTTCCATGATGGTATGTCCAAATCCAGAGAGAGTCTTGGCTTGTAGAACAGGGGGCCCTGAGAAGTCCATATTCATCACAGAGGCAGAAGGGGTGCTGAGTCTACCCCTAGGAGGAGAGAGGGTCTGGATGTTGTCTTCAGAGACCACCAAATGTTCAGACTGCTCTGCTCTGGCCACCTTAGGTAGCCATCCCCAGGACCACTGCATGAGGGACTCTGCTCTCAAGGCACCTAGTTTCTAAGTAGTATTTACTCGTGTGTGTGTGTGTGTGTGTGTGTGTGTCTACATAACTTATTTGTCCTAGTGGCATCCTCTGTTAAATAAGTTTATTTTCCAGCCAACACAGAATTTCAAATGCAACGACTGTCCTTTTATCTTCTTTTGGACTGTCCAGATTTAACAGCTATAAAGGGTTATAGGAAAGGCCATGGTTGTGTCAGATTCACTTTAATTAACAAAGTAACATCATTATTTTTAGCATTTTAAGGAAATCTTTTTTCAAATTTTTTCAAAACAATTCTCTTTTGCTTTTTTGACTCCTGTTTCTAGGCTCATCTCTTGTTTACACCAGTAGAATGAACCCATTGACAAATTTCTTCACCACTTTGTACCATGTCTTATTGGTTCAGTTGTGAGGATTTAAACTGTTAACCGGAGTAGAATGCTTGATCCCAAAAAATAATCACTAGTCAAAGAAGCTTTGCTCATAAGCATTTGTCTTCTTGTAGACAGGCAGAAATTTACAGGGGCCTTAACAGGAGAAGCATCCATAAAGTAATTATCTCAGGAAGCAAGTTCACACAGATTTAGGCAAAGCTTTTCCTGCAAGCACTTGGATGAAACAATGTTTTATTGTACAAAGATCAAGTGCTGTCACGCCTGTTGAGCACCAATGGACTGAATGATGTGTGATACTTTGTATATTGAAACCAACTGAATTTCTGTTCTGTTATGAAACAAAACAAAAATGAAGTTCTGCTTTGAAATTAAAGGCATCGGTTCAATGCCAAAATCCTTAATGAGAAGATTGGGAAAGGAACAATAAATTATTTCTTACTAGATTTGAAGTAACATGTCATTTAATAAGAAAGTCTAATAGAGACAGAAGCATTAAGACCTAGAATTTGCAAAAAGAATTTAGAGACAATCTACAAATGTGCAAAAGCTTACATGAACATACAGTAGTAGGAAAGAAAAAAACAAAGAGCCAATTCAGGTTCCATTGTGTCAATTGTTATTCAAGTATGCTAGTGTATTCCACAGGATTTTCAATGCATAGGGTTTTTCGAGAGTGTCACCTAGCTTTTTATTCACTTACTCTTTGCCAATATGAGCTGTGTTTGAACCTGCATCTAATCAGTAAAGTTGGCAGGATGGTTACTTAAGATGCTGTTTCTAGCCATAGTTTTCCCAACAAATTTGTAAGCATAATGTAGAATTTTACTTCTGGTTATTGTCTCTTTTTGAAGTGAAATATCAGGTATGCAAACAAAGTAGGATTGAGGTGGGATATATTTTGACTCCTCAATTTACTAGGGTATGACTCAAACCACTACTTTTTTTTTCCCTTGAGGATGGACAGATGAGTCATCAACTTTAATATCTGTAACAAAACAACCACTGAATTCCAGTTTTCAGCTGTTCTTTAATAGACAAATTGACAGTTACATGCTTAATTGAACACAGCAGTGGGCTGTTCATAGCCAATTCAGTGTGAATGAGGTGATCTGAACTTCTGAATTTTAAATTTGGGACTTGTTAGATACCACCTGTGGGACATTGACTGTAGGTTTTCTGAATTTTTTGAGGTGTGAGGGATAACTGAGCGGAGTGGGGTGATATTGATATCAGGGATAATACAGTGTACAACATTTTGGGAAAGTTGGACATTTGGGAACTCTATAACTTCTACCATGTGGTATTAATTCTTCTAAAAGGAATTAAAACTATTATTTTTTAAGCAGTAAAGCCCCCCCCAAAAAAACTATCCCTATAAAGATTGATAATATCTATTAACAAATGGTTATGGAATATTAATATATGTATGACATAGAGATTAATAGAAAACATGTAATGTAATGTCAGGTTCGTTTTGAGTAAATGGTTTACAATTCTTGTAGATATAGATATGTACTCACATTTCTGATTGAAGGTGGAGGGAATTTATAATATTAAGCCTCTTAAAAAGTAGATTAAAATGTTAAAGGAATTCCAGACTGGATAGTTATGTAGTGAGTATATTTCTGACTGGAGCAATGAGAAAAAAAGGCATTCTTTGTGGAATTATACCCCAAAGGTGGGAAAGGATGGATGATTTCTACTTGAATAATAGATGTTTCTAGGGAAGCATAGGGCTTTGATTCCATTCCTCTTATGGTGATAAGCACTGAGATATCAAATATGGAAGAATATGTTAGAAGAGAATATATCTAGATCAGATATAAAGAAATAAGTAAATGACTCAAACTATTCAGTTCTGCCAACAGATAGGATTCCTGGGACACATGCTTTAAACACATCCATTTCAAAACATCTCAGGAACCCACTGAGTGTGATTCTGCAGTAGAAATAAATGTTAGGATTAGAGAGAAGCTCTCCTTAGGAAATATACTTGCTTCCCCTAAAAATTCTATAGCCAAAGGCAGAAGCAAAATCACCGCAGGCACAGGCTTAAAGATTACATTTTTAAGACTTGGTGTAGAAACCATCATCTGAGAGAGATGAAATTTATCTTGATCCAGGAACATGATGGCATGTAAATAAATATACATTTGTTTATTTTATAAGATACCATAAAAATATTATTTATAAATTGTAAATAGCATAAAGAAGAGCTGACAAGAAAGATAGGGGGTATATGTGTCTTGATAGAGAACTGGTAAAAGTGTTTTACTTTTAAAATTTAGCAAGTAGAAACAAAACTAATTCCCAATCAGGGAACTTGGGTTGAACTTGGGTTGAACTTCACTTCACAAGGTACTAACCTATGTCAATGATCTACAATGATTGGTTTTATTTATTCCTAGCTCTTGCTAGTTGGTCAAATTTGCTTTATGTAGAATAACTTAAATGGAGCAGGTAACTGGTCTCTCTCTCACTCCCTCTTCTCAGTCTCTCTCCATAAGTGGAATGTATAAGTGATACTCATGCCGATCCATTCTCCCTTTGTATTGTTTCAAAAGGAGGCACATCAAGGATTTGACATTGAACTTCTCTTCTGAGCCGTGCTGCTGTAAGAAGCAGGCTGGGGGCACTTTCTCAAAGCATTCCCACGCTTTCCAGGCATTCCAATCCTTTATTTGAAAGAGTTGAGACTTCTTACAGTGACTGAAGTGAATTCCGTTCAGTTTACAAATTGTGGGCTTTCAAAGTTAAACACACAAGCAAAAGCATAATTTGATCTTGAACTTTAAAATTTAGGGTCTTTGAAACTGTTCGCCCAATAACAGCGACTACTAATTTTGAAAACTACAGGGGCTGGAAAGCAGTCATTCATATCTTACTCCCACAGGCGTCCAAGATAACCCAGCACCAAAGGGATTACCTGTGATTGTAGAAGGAGCGCAAACGGCAGAAGGTACATGCTGGTGCGGTTCCATGCCATTGACTTGGCGCACACTTGGGGTGGGGCAGTGTTCAGTGTGGTGGGCTTCAAGTGGCTGTGAGTGGAAACCAAGGCTATGGTACCTACCAGCATTATCGCTTGATGTTCAAACCCATTGTGGCAGCCACTGTGTTCATCCATCTCATCCAGGGTTTTCTCTGTGGTGCTGAGTCTCTTACTCCTATGCTTCCAAGAAACATTCTGCCTCTGTTTCTTCCTTTGCCCTTTGCTGATATAAACAATGATAGATTTTGTTGTTCACTTACTCAGTTTAGGCTACTTGTTCACTTTGCTATTAAATATATCCTTCATCGATAGCCTCATCAGTTCCTACCAAAAAAGGATCCTGTGAACAATAAAATAAAATGAGTGGGGTTGAACCCCGGTGGTGTAACTGGTTGAGTGCGGGACTGCAGCCTGCAGACTTGGCAGTTCAAATCCAATGGCGGCTCTCAGGAGCAGCACTGGGTAGCGCCCACAACCACCAGAGGCAGTGATGCCCAAACAACGAACAAAGAAACAAATTTTAAAAAATAAATAAATAAAATGAGGGCTGGTTTTACACCATCCTCACAATTGTTTCTGTTTCAGTCCATCGTTGCACCCCTGGGGCCTCCCCTTTTTGGCCATCTACTTTACCAAACATGATGTCCTTCTCCAGTGACTTGTCTCTCTTGAAAAGACGTCCAATCATGTAAACAAAGTCTCAGTTACTTGACCCTTTCTCTAAGGTACAGTCTGGCTGTACTTCTTCCAAGACAAGTTTGTTTGCCCTTTTGGCAATCCACAATGTTTTCAGTATTCTTTTAGCAAAATCATAGTTTGAAGTGCATAGATTCACTGTTAGTCTTCTTTATTCAATGTCCAACTTTCACATGCAATTGGAGTTTCCATGGTCTGGTTCTGGGATACTTTAATTCTCAAAGCAATGTCCCTGCTATTTAGTACTTTACAGAGGTCTTGTGTAACAAGATTCATCAATTAAGCAAGTGTTTTTATCTCATACTTGCTATTTCCTTGATCATTAAAAGTAGAGTCGAGCAACTTTCTCCATTTATCATATTAGTCTTTTTGTGAGTATGTTGGTCTTCCTTACATTGAGTTGCAATCCTTAATCTCCATCAGAAAGTGCTGAAACTCCTCCTCACATTCAGCAAGTAAGGTTGTATCATCTGTATATCTTCTCCAATTCTTATGCTACATTCTTCTTAATGCAGAATCTCAGATCATTTATCAGCATACAGATTAAATAAGCATGGTTACAGTATATAATCCTCATACATACTTTATCTAATTTTAGACTTGCAGTGTGCCCTTGTTCTGTTCATGTAATTGCTTCTTGATCCATGTACACATTCAACATGAGCACAATGGAGTGGATTGCTTTGCCATTCTTCTCAAGCTTGTTTTCACCCAGAGTCAAATACCTTGCATTGTAAATATAACACAAGTAATCATCTTTCAAGTATTCTCTGCTTTAATGTCAGGTCAAGATTCATCTGACATCAGCAATGCTATCCCTTGCTCCATGTCCTTTTCTGAATCCTTCCTGCACTTCTGACAGTTCCCTTTCAATGTACTCCTGCAACTAGCATTGGTTGATCTTCAGAAAATTTTACTTGCATGTAATAGCAATTATATTGTAATTTGAGCAACTGGTTAAGAATTTGATGTTTTGTTTGAATTGTTTTCTATATATTTTGTAAAAATATCTTTGGCTAACTCAATTATTCTTCTTGACTAAAACATAAATTAGTCACAAACTCAATTTTTACTGTATGTTCAAAAAGTAAAATCTGAGTGATATACCCAGAGTTTAATTAGGACACTGGAATTATTGGTCAGATAACTATAGATTATGTTGCAGTAAATATAGTCAATTACCTTGAACAAAATAGCATCATGAAATATATATGTTATATGATAACCAAAGCTATACCTTTAATGTTACTCATGCCAGAACTTAACGTGAAAGGGTAATTTCATACTTGTAAAATAGTCTGCCTTGTGTTGCATATATCATTTCCACCTGCTTGCATTTAATTGATGAAAGCAGTTACATTGACTGTGTATTCTTAAAGAGACAGCAAACTAAACTCTTCATATAGAAAAAAAAATTAAGTGACGACAATAAACATGAGTGCAAAATCTTTGATAATAAGAGTAGATAATTATATATAATAACACAATACACTAGATGTTCCCCTTTTATATAGTGGGAGTACTATATAAAATACTCACAAAGATCCTTTGGTGATACAAATTTACCAATCATGGAATGTTTTACAAGTATTGAACTGCTGCCTTATGGGCAACATTGAGTATAGTTTTTTTTGTGATTTTTCATTGTAACTGGTATACTGTTCTAAATATCTGACCCTTTTATCGTACCTTATTTTTCACAAACTCAGCATTTGCAGATCATACTTGATTTATAGATTCTAAATATTCACATTGTAAACTGATATGTATTGCAATAGTCAGTCATTAAGGAACTTATCATATTTTCTTTGGGGGATATTAAAGGAGCAACAGTAATGTTGAATCTGAAGTCAATCAAAAAAACAAACCCACTGCTCCCAAGTGAATTCCAGCTCACAGTGATGGCATACAGGTGTGTGGCATTGTCAGGCTCCATCACGTGGGTTCCCACTCATACCAAACTTTTGTACAAAGAATGAAACAATGGTCTGGCTTTTCCGATCCGTGACTTTTGGTATTTTTGAAGCCATTGTTGTGTCAATCCATCTTCTCCACTCTTCCTCTTTTGTGCTGCCTTTCTGTTGTTGTGAGCATGATGGCCTTTCCCTGAGATACTTTTTCCCTAATAGTAAGTCCAAAGCACATGAGATGAAGTCTCAGCGCCCTTAGTTCTCAAGAGTGTCTGGCTGTATTTGGTCTAAATCACACCTGCTGTCTTTTTTCTTTTGGAAACCCAAGACTGTTTGAATTGCAATACTCTTCATGGATTCTTCTTCTGTCTTCCTTAATGAATAATTAACTTTCACATGCAGATTAGGCAACTAAAAATACATTGTTTGAATCAGGCATATCTAAATCCTCAAAATAGCTAACTTTCTCTTCAATAATTTAATGAGGTCTTGCACGTTAGATTTCCCCAATGTAATGCGTATTTTGATTTATGAGTTGCTCTCAGTAACATTGCTATCAATTCAATTAAGGGTAAAATTTTTGGCAACTTCAATCTCATCTTCATTTATCATGATATTGCCTCTTATTTCTCTTGGAAACTCATATTTTTCTTTATATTGAGTTGTAATCAATACTGAAGACTGCAATCCTTGGTCTTCTTCAGCAAATGCTTCAAGTTCTCCTCATTTCCAGATAACAAAGTTGTGTCATCTGCTTATCAAAAGTTGCTACTAGCCTTCCTCAAATCTTAATATTATATTACAAGATAGTTCAACTTCTCTGATGATTTTCTTAGCGTACAGAATGAGTAGTTATGATCATAGTATATAACCCTAATGCATACATATGCTCATTTTAAATCAGGATCTTTCCTTTTGTTCTGTTCTCAGAACTAAATCTTGTTCCATATATAGAATCAGCATGAGCATGATGCAGCATTCTGACATTCCAATTCTTCTCAGTGCTACCTGCATTTAGTTCTGATCCACACATTTGAATGTCTTTTCATGCTCACAAATAAGCATTTTCACTGGTATTCCTTACTTGAGCTAAGATCCCTCTTACATCAGCAATTATTTCTTTTTTTTCCAAGTAGTTTTCTGAAATTGGTGTGAATGTTTGGCAAATCCCTGACTGTGCACTCCTGCAATCATTGTTGACTGATTAAGAGCAAAATTCCCCTTGCATGTCATGTTAATGGTGTGGTTCAATCATTTCAATTTGTATAGGGACACTTGTCTGTGGTATTCATAAAAATAAAACATTCCTTCCAGTAAGTGTGGTACACAGTTGTCTTCTAATTTTCTTGGCATAGAATTGTGTTTCCAGTTCTTCTTCAGTCTGGTGAAACATTTCCATTGGAATTCTACCAACTCTGGGAGTCTTGCCTTTGGTTAATGCCTTCAGTGACGCTTGAACTTACTTTGCTTTTATATCACCTACAACCTTATGGAATGGTTGTCAGTAACTTTTTTATAAGTGTATTCCTTGCATCTTCTTTTGATACTTGCAGCACCATTCAATATTTTAACCACTGTATCTTTTAATATCACAACTTTGGACTTGAATTTTTCTTCAGCTTTAGATGTAATGAGCAAATTCTTCCTGCTTGGGTTTCTATATCCAAGTCTTCTCACATTTCATTGCACTCCTTTGCTTTCTCTGCTTGAGGTACTCTTTGAAATTTGCCATTTGGCTCTTTTATTCCATCATGTCTTTCATTTACTCTAGTTATGCTGCAATCAAATATAAGTTTCAGAATCCCATCTGACACCCACTATGATCTTTTCATTCTTATTTTTGGTGATATTTAGTTTCCTGGTCTATTATATTCTTGATATCATCTCACAAGCCTTCAGGCCTTCTGACATTAATGTTCATTGATTCAAATATACTCTCTAGATATTTTTGAAATTCAGAGGTGATATTCTCAAGGTAATATGTTGGCTCTTATAGACTTGTTTTCTTCTTCTTCAGCAAAACCCTTACTTACATGTGAGTATTTGATGATCTGTCCACGACTTCTGGCTTGGTTTTAGCAGCTGATATTGAGCTTCCCCATCACTTCTTCCTACAGATGTAGTCAACTTGATGTCTCTGTATTCTATCTGGAGTACTCCGTGAGTACAGTAGCAGTTTGTTTTTTATGACTTGCTATGAATAAATTATTGGCCTTTAAATCCTAACATGAGCTCCCCAGTTTCATTGGAAAGATAGCTATCTGACCATCCTGTAGGAAGAGATCAATATTTGTGTCTTTCCCAAAAATGACCTAAACAGAATACCAGAATGCAGGTTAATTGAATAATGCAATTACCATTCCAGGCATGTAAAATTTGATTTAAGATAATTCAAAATTGAATTCAACAGATCACACAAAAGGAGGTAGCAGGAATCCAAGTCAGAATCACAAGTAGACATAGAAAATTGGATATCATTGATGCAATCAGGGATATCTTGGGTGAAGACAGAACAAAACAGAAATATATTTACATCTGTTTTATGTTCATAAAATATCCTTCAACTCTGATGATGAAAACATTGATAATGTTGTTAAGAATGGACATTTTAAATATTTAAATTAATATTATTCAAAAACTGTGGGAAGACCAAGAGGCAGTTTTCCAGACAGAGCAAAAGGATATTGAATGATTTAAATTCATAAAGAAGTACATCATGGTTGTCTTCTTTAATCTGTATGCTGAAGAAGTAATCTGAGATGCTGTACAAGAAAAATTTAACATCAAGATTGTAGGAAGGTGTATTGATTCACAAGGTATTCACCTTGTGAATGTCACCATGCTGAAAACAAAGATAATTTGAAATAATCACTTATGAAAATGAAATTATGCAGAACTAAGATTAGGTTGCACCACAAAATACAGAAAACAATCAGCTTTATAACTGGACTAATTAATAAGAAAAGAATGAATAAAGGAATAACTGAAGTTGTCAAACATTTCATTCAACTTGAATGTACAATCAACACTCATGGAAACAGAAGTCATTAAGCCAAACAAAAGGTTGCTTCAAAAAAATCTGCTGGAGGTGTGAGTGATGGGCAGCCCTCTGTAAAAAGGTCAAAAAGCAAATATATCAATTTTTTTTCTAAGAGGTATTTGGCTAAATCACTATAATTTCAAATCCCTCATATGTATCTTCCATCATTTCTCTGTTATTTTGTACTGTGGTTATCCTCTCATTGAAGTGATGTTGGAAGTTAGGGTAGCAGCATTGAAAATAACATTAGGGTCAGCAGTGGAGTATATACAGTTCATCAGATCTTCCAGATTATGAAATAAAAATAAGCGATCCACATTTGAGAGATTAGATGCTGGAAAACTTAAGAAAATCAGTGAATTATTATCTGAGGAAACACCATAAATGGAGCTTCTCCTCTTGAAAGAGGCTTACCATATGACTTGAGAATGACCCCTCAAAGTAGAGTTGCTCTGGAAGATGTAGATGGGGCAAAGTGTTCAGTACTTATTTTTCTAATGAGGAGCATATCAAAATGATAAGAAACCATTTTAAGCAGTCTTTACCAATCAGAACATGCATTGTACAAAATATGTTTCAAGAAAAAACGAAAGGTGTCAAAAATGTGTAGGAATATGGTAAGATTGGTATAAATGCTTGTGGAGTCATATGGACAAAGATTGAGCTCTGGTGGCAAAGTGGTTATTAGTGGGACTTCAACTCACAGAATCTACAGTTTGAAACCACCAGCTGAGCCACAGGAGAAACACGGGGTTTTCTACTTCCATAACAGTGACCACAGGAGCAGTTCTGCACTGTCCTACAGGGTCACTATTTATATGTATCAACAGCCATGAGAATTTCTTAGTTTTGAGGGTTGTGTGCGTGTGTCTGAGTATTTCTCTCAAGTTCTCACTGCCATTGAGGCCAACTTGACTCACAGAGACCCTCTGCTACAGGATATTACCAATACATATAAAAGGAAATCTGGTCAATGCAACTATTGTTCAAATTGATGCACCAAACTTTCAAGAGAGTAATAAAGAAATGGAAGAATGATATCAACTTCTATAGTTGGATATTTAGCAAACATGCACTCAGGCTGATCAATAATTATTGATCAATTTTATTGTCCTATAAAACTGGTTTACTTCTCCCAAATCAAAAAAAAAAAAAACCCACCCCACACTAGAAAAGATGTAACTAATGACACAACGTATGTATGTATGTATATATGTATATATTATGATTGGAGCTGTATGAGTCCCCAATAAAATGATTTAAAAAAATAAGTATTGATCATTGTAAACAATACTGGCTACTTGTACCAAAATTTGGAAGCAAAGAGGAAGAATAGTAATTTTCTGAAAGATGAGTAAGCTTGCCCAGTGCTCCTCTAGCCTGTCGAACTTTTCAATTGGTAGTCCATCAATTCCTGGAAACATAGGTTCTGTTAATTCTTTGCTTTAACTTGGACTTCTCCCTTCAAACCTTGATCACTGAAATATTAGAACTTGGACTTATTTGTGTGCGATAGCATCAGGGGTGAGTCGTTGGGCTGTTGCTTACTGTGTCACAAGTTTGAAAGCACCAGTCACTTTGCATGAGAAAGACAAGACTTTCTACACAGTAAACAGCTATTCTCTAAGAAACCCATAGACATGTTTTTATGTTAACTTGATGTAGAACTTGATTTAATGGCAATGAACTATGGATGCATTGCCTATGCACGTTCCTTCCATCTCCCTTTGATGTTTCCTGCATAATTCAATATTTTGACAGAAACATACTAAACCCAACCCATTGCCACTCATCCCAATTCATAGGGGTCAAACAGCCTTCAATAAGAAAACCTGAGTTTGACCCTTTAATTCAGTTTGAGAAATACTCAGCAACTCTTCTTGTTTTTATTGATGACTTGAATTTCACCACCACTTAGACCAATCTCCATAGATTGGTCTAGTCAAGCCTGATGTATGGTGTTTTTGAAGATTTATATTTGCATTAAACAAGTCATAGGTCTTGGAAAGCCTATCATGGTATTTACAGAGTCATTTCTATCACAATACCCTGATTTTTCAATTTCCTCTCCTTCTTAATTCTAACATTTCATTCCAAATATCAGTAATTATGGGTGCCCCTTTATTACATGTTTGATTACTTTAGGGCTGAAAATGTTAGTAGAAATAATATTTATTCATCATCGGCTTTATCAATTAGTGTTAAAGTTTTAAGAGTAGTTGTACTGGTTTTCTTTGTAAGTGTGGTTAAGTTCCAGGAAGTGAATATCTCTGAAGTCCTCTGGCTTCTCTATTGCCATGAGAGGCAGACATGTGTCCACAACACATATTCTTTTATCTATGTTGACACCTACTATTCCTCCTATGCCACTGTCCATCCATACTGAGTCCCCATAATTAGTTGCAATGGTTTCACAGAACTCCCAGGCTATACTTAAGGGTATTTATTAGAGAAGTTGATACTTCTTCACAGCTGTTGGTTTCCAAGAATTCCTCTCAAGAGCCAGCAGTGAAACAGCTCTCTGGTCTTTAGCCGTTGAGTTACAGGCCACATGGTCCCTTCCTTTCAACCTCTATATGTAGGAAGCTAGTTTCATGATGCTCTTTTACAGTTCTATAGTCTCAGGCCAATGAAGAGAAGACATCTCATAGCTTGGTGGTGCTTCTCTGAGTCTCTGTGCTATAATATCTGGTGCATTTAGTCTTGGTGGCTGCCACCACTCCTTACAGATATCTTCTATAAGCTCTTCTAAAGGTCTGATTCCTCTGTGTGTCCCAGAGCCCCCTCATATACTGAGAAATGAGTTTGATAGTGGTGACTTTTTTGTGTTTTAGCTTACCATACCCCCACAGGAAATGAAAAAGGAAGTCATAAGTCACCTTCTCTAGTAAAATAGTCTGAAAGATGCCCACAAGGAAGCAAAGGATGTAACTTGTCTTATACTCTCTTCTAAGATCAGGATTCAACCACATCTCAATCCTGTTAGAGAAATTGCCTTGCAAAATAGTATCATAGCCACAGGCGCTGAGCCCAGAATGATAATACATCACACAAGGAATTGTGGCTAGAAAGGCCTTATTAATTAACTACTGATCTCAGTGAACTTGTGGATATTACAGACAGCATTGTACATCAAGAGAAGCCTTGAAATTTTCCTTTGGATGATGGATGTGGTGATATTTCTCTTCAATTTGACATTATGGCATAGTAAATCACCTAATTGTCAGATTAAAATGGCAAATGCCTGTATACTGCAGGTGTCTGGTGCTTATGATATTGATATTTAGGTGTTCCTAAGTATCTTTGAAAGTATCTAATTTTGCTAAATATATTTATTCCTTATTTCTATTTCAGTAGACCTTTGCAGCTGTTTCATCTAATTTCTAGCTTTGCTCTATCAGCAAAAGAAAACTCTAAAAGTTCCTTCTATCCAGGTCATTTAAGTTGACTCTAGTTTTAGAAAGTAGTGATATCCTAGAGGTAATTTGAATGCCTCTACATCTGAGTAGCTAATTTTCTGACATTATGTCAACTATGACCCTACCCCATTGCTACTCATGAGATTTTCAGTCTTAATTTTTCAAAAGTGGCTCTTTTTTGTTCTTTCTAGTCTGCTCCTCTTCTGGCTACTGGTCTGGGACCTGTTCACTATGAGTGATACAACTTCTAGCATCATCACTGATATCTGCACGCATGCTGGAACCTGTTAGAGAGAGAAATTCAAGTATTTTCCAGTAAAATGAGCAATAAGAGAATTTGAACTCTGCATCACATCAAAGAGAAAGCAAGACAGTATCATCAAATTGCACCTCTCATAATTTTCCATGTATATTGGATTCTGTAAAATATCATTAAAAACCTATGAAAAGCAAAAAGAATAGGGTTAAGGACTTGAAAAAAACTTAATTCAGAACTGAGGACACTTTTTTCATTATAAATAGGCAAACTGAAATAATAAGAGTAACATTTAATCATTTAATGATACAAAATCCAAGTAATCATTCATAGATATCATGTATCTATTTATGCTAATTTAGAGAATATTTTGAGCTTGGCAACAGTGAGATTGACTTTATGCTTATTTTGAAAAATATGCTACAGATACTTGAAAATAAAATTAAATCGTGAGTATCACATGATCTATTTATTTCATTTTAAAACCTGAACTACATTAAATAAATAATCACCTATGTATTAAAGTATGCAGATAGAAATGTTTCATTGGAAGATACTCTATAGTCCCCTAAATTAGAAGATAACATAAATATGTGTAAATAGAGAATGGATAATAGAATATTATTTGCATATGCAATATTGTACTATTCAAAAATAAGACAAGAAGTCATTAAAATAAAGAATATAGGGGATTGAGAAATAAGATAATTATATTAGGTATACAGAGAGCAAACTGTTATGGCATCTTATTATATTTTCCATTATAATTTATTATATTTTGAATTACTACACTCCTGAAATAGGAAAATTATGCTGTCTCAAATGAAGTTATAGAAGTTTAAATGTTTAAATCTTCATCTTATTTAGATCACATAAAATATGTACTTTCCATTAATATTTTAGTAACTAATGTCACATTTAAACACTTTACATCCTGAGGATTTTCCTGTAACAATGATCAATATATTGTTTAAAGTCATTTTAATCAATCAAAGACAACACAAAATTGATTAGTTAAAAAGTTAACTATGTAGGGGAAAGCAACATGGTTGTGCCCTGGACCTGTTCTTCATCTCTTTGTCAGGAAACATTTTGAAGTCACAGAAGAGTTTAAGATCCCAAGCTCAAGAATCTTCTGTGGGAGAAGCAAGCAATGGTCAAAGGCACCTGGGAGCAGTTTACCAAAAAAAAAAAAAAAAAACAGTTGGACAAAAGGGCGAAAAAAAGCTGTGAGGCTGTTTTAACCTGGGAGGACACATCTGAAGTACAGGTTGCACCTGATCATCATTCATGATGATCCCACTACGTGATCCCCTCTCCTGTGCTGTAGGAGCTCAGTCACAGAGATAAATGCACCTTTACACCCTGTGACTGGGAGTGTCCCAACTTGCTCATTGCTTGCTCATTGCTTGGGGAGACAGATTTAGGTCCGCAGTGTACTGTCTCCAGAATCTGGATAGATGTTGGTGGTTTGACTGTGCAAAGGTTGCCTGGAGGACTAATGTTTTCTGAGTGGGCATATAGTAGGAGAGATAATGACTTAGCAGTGGATGAGATCGTTTCCTTAGGATCAGGACACACAGTGCTAACATCTGTCTATCCACAAGTCCAGGCTCAAACAGAAAGTGGACCCAACGTGATCATTCAGACTTATAAGAGACGTTTTAGGTGAATGATCACTGAAATCTGTTCATCAAATTATTCTGTTAATCAAATGAAATCTGTTACACAAATGAAAAGAAAAGTAGATCATAAGATAATAATAGCAGGAGACTAATACAACACTTTTAACTAAAAAGAAAATTTTTAAAAATTAAAAAAAAATAACATTCAATAAAATTGATATCATAGATCAATAGAGATCAACGTACCCAACAAAAAATTATTCATTTTCTTCTCTAATGCCCATGGTAGCTATTCTAAAATGGATCCTATTCTAAGTCATAAAGCAAGCATCAATGATTGAACAAACCTTGGGATAATAGAAACCATCTTTTCATATCATAAGAATATTAAAATAGAAATCAGTCATAAGATGATCAATTTCAATGAATCAAATACATTCAAATTAAATGATAATTAAGAACTGGTAGGTAATTGAAGAAATAAAAACACAATAAAATATTCCTTAAAACAAATGAGAAGGAAAATATAATATATAACTACTTGGGGACATGGAAAAAGCAGTAATAAGGGGGTAATTTTAGCAATAACTTCACACATTAATAAAGCTAAAAGAATTTCTTGAAATTAATACATCATCTAAAACTGGAAAGAGTTTAGTAAAGCTAACCACACAGTACTGGAAGAAAAGAAGTAATGATGATTAGGGTAAAAATAAATGAACTAGAAAATTTAAAGCTATAGAAAAATTTTAAAATCATTAAGGCAAGAAGTTAGTCCAAAAAAAGATAAAAATTACAAACTACTGACACCCAACAAAGAACATTAGAAACAAATGCTATGAATAAGAAATAAAATGAATGGTATTACAACACAACTAAATGAGATTAAGAACTCAAATATAACTGCAGCCCACTGAGACGGAGGTTCAATTCCCGCTCACAGGAGCAAAGGTTGGGCCTCCTACTCTCACCAGCAGGGCAGTGATGCCTAAAAAAAAAAAAAAAAAAGAACTCAAATATTAAAAAAAATGTACTCCAAAAACATTGAAATTTAGAAGCAATAGATATAGAAATGCATTATTGCCAAAATTTACAAAGAATGATGCGGAAAATTTCAAAAAGCCTATCAGATAAGGAGACATTGATAAGTCTAGTCATTAAATAATTCTCAACATCAGAAAGTCTGGGTTCAGGTGGTTTCACTGTCAGGTTCTATGAAATATTTAGAGAAAAATTAATACAAATTTTTATAAATGATTCTACCAAATACTAATATATTATCAAATTTCTTTTAGGATGTAGCTATAACTCTGACACCTGAAACAAATCTTTACCAGAATTGAAAATTACAGATCAATATATCTAATGAATATGATGCAAGACCTTCAATAAAATTCCAGCCCAGAGAATTTTTTAAAAGGCATTAAAGGTTAATACATCAAAATCAAATTATTTCATGTCAAATATGCAAGGATGGTTCAATATTAGAAAAAGAATCAATACCATTCATCACGTATACAGAATAAAGAAGAACCATATCATTATATCAATGGGTGCAGAAAAGATATTTGATAAAATTCACCATCCTTGCTTGATAAAAACACTCAATGAAATAGTTATAGAAGGGATATTTCTCAAAACAATAAAGCCCTATATGTGAAACCAATAGCCTGCATTTCACTTAATGTTGAGAAACTGGCATTATTTCATCTTCAAAAAGGAAGTTGACTCTTTATTCCCACTTTAATGCAGTCCTGGGAGTTTTGCATTGCCATGAAAGACTTCAGAGACCTACTCACGATATCCAAATAGACACTGAGGAAGTAAAAATCTCTTCATCTTCAGAAGGCATAACCCTATATATAGAAAACTACAAATATATGATTAAAACCTTGTCCAATCTACTTGAAAATTTTGCAGTGCAGCAGTCTATAAAACAAACATACAGAAATCACTTGAGTTCTTTTATATTAAGGTGATGATACCAAAAATATATAAAAAGATCAATACCAATTAAAATAAGTAAACAAGATAAAGTATTTGGAAATACACAAATAATGCCATAGGGAAAAAAAGATGTATACAAGGAAAACTACAAAGCAATCATTTCTGAAACCAAAAGAAACTTACGCAAATGGAACAAACTATCATGTTCTTGCGAAAGCAGATGGAATACAGTGAAAATGTCAATATCACCAATAATACTTTACAATTTAAGTGTTCTTCCAATTCAAATCCCACCACATTCTTCAAATAAATGGAAAGAAAAAACTAATTACCAACTCAATATAAAAAGGAAAGAAATGCAGAGTAAATAAAGCAATATTGAAAAACATATAGGTGGTCTTTCAATCTTAAATATTGAAACCTGCTATGTAGCCACGGTAATATAAACAACCTGGTACTGCTACAATGATAGGTATAAAGGCTAATGGATTAGAATTGAGAGGCCATAAATACAACCAAGTGTCTATAGATCACTCATCTTCAATAAAGGACTAAAATTCATTACAAGTTCAAGAGATGATTCTTTTCAACAGATGATTCTGAAAAAACTGGATTTTCACTTGATAAAGAACGAAACAAGACTTCACGCCATGTACAAAAACAAACTCAGGGTGAATCAAAGATGTAAATATACATCATACATTCAGTAAATCAACAGTGAAAAAAATAGGGACAATTTTAAGAACACTGACAAAATCACACATCACAGAGCATAATGAAAAATTCACAAACCACAAAGGATAAAATAAAGAACTTAGATCTACTAAATATATGACATTTGTGCACATCAAAAGATTCCACCAAAAGAGTCAACAGAAAACCCAAAGATTAAGAAAAAAACAGTAATAATACATCAGATAAAGACCCATTTTTCAAAATCCATTGAAGACTATATCT